>QFET01016387.1:0-18001 GCA_003316355.1 Tuber calosporum | reverse complement strand
ACCCCCCACACGGAGCCACTTTCCGATATACCTACGTCAGCTTCAGTTCAACATCCTCGACGCTTAGTTGACCTATCGATATACCTAAATTTCTTTCCCCTTCTTTAAAGAATTATTACGAAGGCCATTGACGTCCCAATGGCACCCGCGGGCTCACTGGGGTCAGCTACAGAAGGGAAATTCAGTAAACTTTGTCCATATATTCGTCAGGATTATAATATTCCTCCGGCTATTAGACCTCAAGCTGTGCAGTCCGCCAGGCCTGATGTTCAGACTGGGAAACGAAGACAGACACTGCCACGCACAGATACCCGTCACCCGGCTGTGAGAGCGTAAGCAATCACAGAATACTCACGCTTCGCGGTCACAGGATATAGAGCTCACTATCGACGTTTTATCTGAGCAGAGAGCGTGAGAAGCGCTCGCACTTCCAGCCAGCTGTCGAGGCTTCCGTGTACATCAAACCAAAGCTCCACACAGCTGTGAGAATCTGTTACGCTGAGAATCAAACACAAAACAGTAAGGCATATAGAAACATTGTGTAGGCCAAATCGTGGTGTGGTTTCCAACACCCTCCTACCCAATGATCAGTTTACACAAGGTTGCGCGATCAGATCAAGTCCTATATTGTAGCCCGATCCCTAGACCCTAGCCACTTGACCGAATCCCAAATGGATTCAATCCTTGTTTTCGCTCATTCAGTTTCGCCCGTCAATCAGCGTATTGAGCTGATTAAAAGCCTGGACAATGCGGATAACGTCAAGGAGCTCGTACGCCACCTGAAGATTTTGGTTAAAGACTCGGCCAAGAAACTCAAAGTGTCTGACCAGCATCAAAATGCGTAGCCTGTCGGTGTTGTCGAGGTCGCAAAACTATTGAGTGAGTCTTGCGTATCTATTCTCCGTATGCCCCGTACTGACTCATTTTGATAGTGGCTCAATCTCATCAAGACTCCCCGTATTGCCCACGGGCGGTAAATATCCATATTGTTCGCTAAACCGGTGCCCTCGAAGCAGGGCATCCGTTCCTCGGCCACCCCAGGAGTACCGGCGACTCGGACAGGGGAATCGCCTGGTGGGTCCTGGCTACACCGACCATGGACAACCTGCTCAGGGCGGTTAGAGGGCAGCGTGTGGAGGAGGAGATTGAATGCCCACGGTATCTAATCGGGGTGACTGGTGAGGGCGCCGTCAGGCTACTCCAGGAGCCAAAAGAGCCTCTCCCGCCCCGACAACTTATCTTCCTCAATAGAGATGATGATATTCAAGAGTAGCTCCTCGCCATAATTTCCAAGAACTCTAGGACCTCCTAGTTCTTGAACCACGCTACGATCAAGGAGATGACGAAGATGACAGCGACCAAACTCCCAAGTCAGCCAACGGGAGATATCCATTTCTCAGGCGCAAGCTCTGGGAAGATACCATGCAGGCCATGCAACAGGAGGATGAAGAGGAATGGCTAGATGCCGAGGGGGAGGCTGGATCTCAGATGCCTCGTAGCGCGGGGGTGATCATTGTGGATGACAATGGCATAAGTATCTAAACCTAATGTGCCCTTTAGTTACTCTTATTATCAAAACAGAATAACTAATAGCCCATGCAGTATGAACAACCAAGAGCACAGGGCCCCTCGATAAGACGGAGGAATATCCAACGTCAAACAGAAGTGCCGGCGCGCTCGGAGCCATTTGCTACTGACGACGTAAGTACCTAAACCTAACCAGCTCTCAGTTAACATTAAGATCCAAGCACGATAACTAAGTGCTTGTATAGGACGAGGAACCGGGGGCACCGGGTACTTCGATGCGATGCAGGAATATACCGCGCCAAACTGAAGAGCTCGCAAGTTTAGAACCGATTGCCATACCGTTGAGGGAGTCCTCCTATGGGCCCTCTGCGCCCTCTGGTGGTAAGAAACTCTGGGACATCCTGGAGTTTATACGGGAGAAGCACGGGCTCGTTCCGTACATGACAATTCCTGTGTCGGCATCTATTCGGCGTGCAGGGCACGATGGCTCCTAGGACAGGTCCTCCGCCAGCCAGCCTGTAATTTGCCAGGAACGCCAAGACTCACCCCCCACTGCTCCCATTGTAGCGCAGACTCCCACAACTCCAGTGAGAACGACAGAGCAAGCAGCGAGCATTCCGGAACTGCCCACACCCACAACGCTCTCTCTCCCGACAGAAACATCAGCTCCAGTGACACCCCTGATACCTGAGACCTCTTTGGCGGCTTGCCCTCCAGGCACCCAATTGCCATCACCCAAATTGCGCCGCTCACAAAGACGTGTGGCGAGTGGAAAATAATTTAGGATTTCCTAGTTGTCTGGTATTTTTATTTCTATTGCTACTGTAGATCTTATTCCCCTTTAGGAATTTTATATTTGGTATGCCCTAGCTAGATGTAATAGTAATGAAACTATTGGGTGCATCTGCTTAAGCTTCTCTCATATTCTGTGCCTGCTATATGATAGCCTTACGCCTTATTACCTGGACGTCAGAGATTCTTTTCCGTGGATCCGGTACGCCTTGCATTCTTGTCCTTATCTGGGCTGGCATCGGCCGACTGAACTAATAAAGTACCCAATCTGCATAGCGTGAACTCGGATACCTAGGCGTTCTGCAGCGTTGATTCGATTTCTAGAGATCAGGTTCGATAACTCTAATCCGTTTTTAGCGTGGCAAGTGTCTTGTAAACTTTCAAGGCATGAATCCTACTGTCTACACCCTCTAGAAGAAAAAATCGTGAAACGGGGATCGGGTGTCTGGGGGTTTGATTGGAGCATTCAGAGTGCTCGAGCCAATTGAACAACTTTGTTTTTGACTTTTGATTTCGAAATTCCCTATTTTTTCAACTGAAGGCTGTAGGCAGTGAACAGTGTTGATTCGACGTCCAGAGATGTGGTTCATCCGTTTTTAGCGTGGCGAGTGTCTTGCTAGAATTAGTGTCGCTAACTGATACTCCTTGTTGCTAGATTTTGCCTAGCCTCCAGCACTAGCCACGCTGCCATCTCGTCAAACCTTCTCAAGACAGAGTTGCGACGACCATCATACTTGAGAATGTCTAGATCATAAACGAATTGTTGAGCAAGCAGAAAACCCCTTTTTGCAGGCGAATATTTTCTTTCAATACCGAGTGACAGTATGTGATTCCACCAACCCCCTACAAGTTCAAGTGTATAAGACCTTACGCGTCGAGTGAACCAGGCCACAAACTCATCTTCATGACAGACAAGTTACATCCCATTGCTCAATGTCCTGATTCCCATCATACGTAAGGTTCATCAACCATCCTGCATTTTGCCATGAATAGACAGCCACAAGCCAATTCATACAGCAAGCCAACTCCCGGAGTTGGAAATCTAAACGGACGCAGATGCGATGTCGTGCCCAATGCCATGCAATCGGTGAGATCGAGATCAGGAATGCAACAAAACAGATCCGCCAGCTTGCTGAGTACAATACCGGACCGGCAGTTATCGCATCCAAACTCTTCATCACCAAACCCAACCCAAGCACCAGAAAGACCACTGAACCGCCTTCGGAGAGGTACGATACAGAGCACGACGTATATTGAACGGGGACATGACCTGACATACCAGCAGTAACGGAAACTGTTCGTCTAAGCGATGATAGCAGCGATGTGTACCAAAACTCAGGCTGATCTGATCAAACAGAATCGGACACAGAGCCAGATGTAGAAGACAATGATGACCTAGATGACACTGGATCAGGGCCGAACCATCGCCTATGAACCGCTGGCAGACGAACAAACTACCCCCTATAGACTTTACGAGTTTCGACCACCTTCAGATCTCAGGAGGTATCTGGTACTAGGCGGACGCTAGGATCTCGAGGACATATAATGCCCCGTATAGTCTACACTCCTACGGTGTTCCCATCATCCAGTCCTGTACTCACTTCGTCCCCATTGCCAACGCATCGAGCTGCAACTTCGGGAGTCAGAAGCTCGAGTCCAGTCGAAGAATAAAGCATAGAACGCCAGGAACCCATCTGGCCGGATACCCACTCCTGGCGTAATACAGCGAGAGGAGTAGAGGCGGCTATAGTAACGCAGGCCAAGGCTCTCAATCTCTGGTACAACCTGTTTGATGACCCACCCTCAGGTGTAGTTACTTTGGCATCGCAGGTACACCGAGTATGGCTTGAAGCTCGTGCTGTGATATCCAATGCAGGACATATTGCAGAATCGGAGGAAAACATAAAAGTAGTAAATGTACTCAAATTCAGAGGCACGACGACTGGCGAGGTTGGGTGTAGTACTAACTTTGAAAGATATGCAGTAGACATTCTGGGGTAAGATCCCAATATGTTTACCACACAAAGGGATCGATCAAAAAATTATATGATCTCACGAGCGATCCCACGGCGCTTGCCCGCATGGTAGGCTACCTGCTAGAAAAGGATAGATTTATGTGCTCCCAGAGCGGATATGAGGTTGGGGTCACCCAGTACACGAACTGTGTATTCCAGATATTAACTGGCATTGAACTCGACTCAGAAATTAACGTTTCGATCTGAGGCGACCCTGATTGCAGAGGCCATTTGGGGAAAGTACTTCGCGGGCTATAAAATGCGTGGGATCGTTGAACCTGATTTTCTCAGGCGTATCAACGGCCCCATGACTTGTCTAACTTGTACCATACTTTGGCATAGCTTGCCAGCATCGAAAAGCAGTATTTACCAAACCACACAAAAACAAGCCAGACGCAGTGGCAGGTGTGCCAGAAGCCGAATCCTGATTGTTTTCTCCATGGCACTAATATGACCGGGGGCACAGAAGACCTGGTTGCCCGCCAAAAACCGACGTTGGCCTTATGTGCGGGCTGGGTCCAGGCGATAATTGTCGATAAGATTCGCGAGACCATACCGGCAAAGAAGCAAAAGGCGTACGGCGTGCGGCAAGAGTGCGTCGAAGGGTATACTTGCGATTGGGGAGCAGTAGCTGCAGAACTTCAGAACCTGACACCCAGCCAGTCCCCGCGACGGGGAGCCCCCGGAAGTCAAACTCGCGGTTACTCGCAAACTGAAGCTGCTGTGAGGTCCCAGAATATCCGAAACAGTTCGCAGGACACCAACTTATCTTTGGACTTCGACCAATCATCGCCCACACCGTTTCTCATCCTTCTTGACTCTGATCCGCTAAGTCAATAATTTCAAAAGGAAAAAACTGGCGGGATAATGATGGACTGTTGGGTGAGCCCGACACCATCGCGATTTCTTTCACTCAGGCTGGACGAATTACAGTCAAAGCAGGAACGAATTAGAGTCAACGCAGGAATGAATTAGAGTAAACGCAGGAGGGTACAAGTCACAGTGAGAGGGGATATTTGGAATAGGAGGACGATGGGAGATCTCGTGTGAGTAATTAGGGAATCAAGTATGCGTAAAATAGGAGTAATAAATACTATTTGTTTAACTGAGATCATGATGCATTCCCACTCACGCGTAGAGGCGTATAGCCAACGATTGAGAGATGTACGTATAGTAAAATCAAGGTATCCGAAGTATCCAGATTAGAATGAAGGGCGACATGGGAATCGGGGCATAGTAAATCTTATGAGGACGACGCTAGGAAGAAGAGAAGAAACCGCGCAAGTCGGGAAAGCGTCGGGAATAGTTCAGAGAGTTGGCCAGGCGTCAGAGTGGCCTCATAGCGACGTCGAAAGACAATCAGGTTGAAAATATCAATCTCGGGATACGATCAGAAGAAGGTACATATAGGGGGAAAATCAGGAAGACAGTATCCGGGAGAGGATGTTTGGACGCAGAACCGACATGTGGGAAGACGCCCGGAGAAGAAAGGTCAAAACAATGGGTTCACGACGGGGGAATCAAGACTGAAGGAGCCCGGATGTAGAGGACGGGGATCAGACGGGATGAGGTTTTGGCTGGCTGGTTATTGGACGACCGCCAGACGCAGAACATTAGGATCGGACGTCAGGATAGAAGACGCCAGGGTCAGCGGGAATTAGGATTGAACGGCGGGTCATGAGACGTCGCCTGGATGCGACAGCCAAAGTACAGTGGGGTTCGGGATCCAAGGTGGAGAACACCAAACATAGTCAGGACAATCAGGACACAGGGTCCGTGTCCGGGTGGCGTCAGATTTCGGGTGCTAATCAACCCAAAAATCAGGACGGAACGTTGGATCGACATTGCGTACTGATCCGCGGTTGACGTGCTCAGCGTCAGGTGCGTCAAACGCACGGCACGCTCAGAACATAATGTATTATTTTTCCTGATGACTGTCTATTGAGGTATCTGATGTTGCTCTCGCTTTCTTTACTAGTTTTCACTTTTCTGGGTCCTTATCGAAATATCTATTGGCTTCCTTGCTGTCTCTATGTGTAAGGCACTGGTCATCATAGCAGGCAGTCCAAGAGAGTGCTGAATCCCTTCGCTCCTCTCTAGTCTGGTGAATGTTCAAGGTAGCTTTGGCTCCCTAAGAGTTGCCTGCCTGTATGCTCCTATCGTTGCTGTTAGCACTATTCTTGCGGTTTTGGGAGTGAGTGACTGCATTGGCTGCTATCAGTTTGCTGGCTAGGTAGTCTAGGGAGGAGCGATAGATAGATTCGCGAGTAGTAAGGGATAGAGAGTGGTGTGTTTCCTCAATAGTTTCCATTTCGCTGTCGGAATCTAGGCTATACTATGAGGAAGAAGTGAAGTTGGTTTGAATATGATTGAAGTTGAAGTTCTGGAGATCTGAAATTTCGGAGGTGGGGTCCTGTAGTATTATATCTTCAGTCCCTGAATTGGTGTCATGAACTCTGGATAGATAGTCTGCCAGAAAGGTAGAAGCTCCAGGCATGTATTCTATTTTAAAATTAAAGTGGCTAAGATGCATTATCCATCTCTGCTGCCGCTCACTGTGATTCTTCTGTGTCATGAGCTTGGTACGACTCTCATGGTCGGTTACTATAGTGAACTTTGTGTGGGACAACAGGTGGACGAAGGCTTGTACAGCCTTAACTATTGCAAGTGCTTCCTGTTGGTGGGTGAGATAGTTACTCTGAGAGGCTGACAGTTTCCTGGAATGGAATGCTGCCAGTCTGGCTGTATATCTGGTTGGTCCTTGGCCTATCCAAGCGCCACTGTTGGTAGGAGATGCATCCGTGAATAGCCAGATTGGTTCTGGGTTGCTATAGTCAATAGGTGTAAGGATTTGATGATTTTTTGCCGCCCTTTTCACTGCTTGAAATGCTGCTTCCTGCAAGTCTGTCCATATCCATTCAGCATCGCCTGCCAGCTCTGTAAGTGGTACAGTAATAGTGGCGATGTGTGGGGAGGAACTGGGAGATATAATTAACCATCCTACTAAAGCGCTGAAGTTCCTTTCTGTTCTGAGGTCTTGTCCAGTCCTCAGCGCATCTGATCTTCCCTGGTGCTGGGTGAATGCCTTTATCATCAATAAGGTGACCTAGTATATCCTGTTTTTCTGCTAAGAAAACAATCTTCTTTGGGTTGACATATAGCTGTGCTTTTTCCAGCTTCTTGCAAATAGCTTTGATATGCTTGATATGGTCTTGGTGTTGATCGCTATATATCAGGATATCGTCAATATATACCCATACAAAGACTCCTAACTCTTCTGATAGTGTATATACCATGACGCTCATGAAAGTTCCTAGCTCATTTATGTGTCCTTGCAGCATTAATTAGCATGCGAAGCCTCCCAAGGGTGTCTTGATAGTATTGTACTTCTCATCCTCAGGCTCAACCCTTGTCTGAAAGTAGGCATCACTGAGGTCTATCTTGCTTAGGAATTTGGCTCTACCTACAGTTTTGAGTATGAGCTGCTGATTAGGGATTGGGGCTTCATCCTTCTTTGTGTTCTTATTCCTGTAGCCAGGGTCCATTAAAGGTCTTATCCTGCCATCAGGTTTCCCATGAATGAACATGCTGGCGCCTCCAGGAGTTTGTGATCTGTAGAGTATCCCAGCCCTGATTTGCTTCTCTATCCAAGCTTTGAATTTAGGGATCAATTTTCCTGGGGTTTTGAAGGTTGTCATCTTGACATAGAGGTCTGGTTCCTTGATCATGATCTGGTGGTTAAAGTGCCACAATGGTGGTATGGTTTCAGGTATTTCTGTGACAAAAAACTATGTGAAAATCTTAAGGAAATCTGGTATGTCTTCCTGTTTAGCTATCGCTGAGCGAGGCTGGGTGCTGTTCCCATTACAGTTTACTCTGACTTTATGGTCAGGGAAGTAGAGGGTATTTTTCCGGCAGTCTATGACTGCTCCAAAACGTATGAGGTCATCCATACTGACTAGGATATCATAATCTGATACTGGAGTGACGCTCATATGTACCTTGGGTACCTTCATACTTCCAATTTCGATATCTGTGATGCGGGTGTGATTGCTGCTTGATCTGGATCCTTTGACAGCCATTTTGAGTGTTATGGGCATCTTCTTATTTGTATAAGGGATATTGTTTGTTGTAATAAAGCGATTGCTGATTAGGGTACCGCCAATGGTTCCAGTGTCGGCTAGGACCCTGGCGGGTTTATTGTTAACTAGCATTGTGAATTCTAATACTTGGAATGGCCTGGCCGCTTCCTTGGGGGGTGCCAACAGGAGTCTTGTAGGTTATGATGGTATTCCTCCCACCCACCTCTTCTATGTCATCGCTCTATGCCTCATAGTGCTCTTGATCGCTATCGGGGGTGTCCTGGGTGACAGTGACATGATTGGACTAGATTTCCTTCTTTGGACAGTCATTTGCCATATGTCCTGCTTCTCCACCGTAGTAACAGATTCCTTCTCTCTTGCGTCAATCTATATCCAGCTTGCTTGGCTTCTTATGCTTGGGAGGGGTCAAATTTCTTGCAGGAGCTTTGCCTTTTCCTGCTGGCTTGTAGCTGGTATGTTGTGGAGAGATCTCAGCTTTGTTTCGCTTATTTCCGGAGGTGCTGGAGGAGCTGCCACTACTCCCATATGCTCCTGTCTTGAACTTTGTTGCATCATATCTCTCTGCCAGTTGGACATCTTGATTCCAGGTATCAGTATCTCTTATCTGTGGTTCCACATTTCTTCTGAGCCTGGGGTAAATGGCATCCAAAAAGTGTTCTCTTTGAGTATAGTCTGATATAGAGTCCCTAGGCAGTGATCCTCATAGGTCTTCTAGTTCTCCAGCAATCTTGGAAATTCTTGCAGGCTTGCCTCCTGAGGACTGTTTTATCTTCTGCCATTTGAGGTAAGGGTCATCTGTGTTGGTTGATGCTACAAAAAGCAGCTTAAAGCGATTCTTTTATTCTTAGAGGGAGGGTTGTTTGTCTTCAAACTCATCCATGAGGTTGAGGTAGGCACTATGTGCTCTCTTTTCTGTATAGGCGCCATAGTAGTCCACCATATCCTCTCTGTCATCAAGGACATCATTCTTGGATAAGTACTTCTTAACCTTCCTAAACCAGCGCTTGAGTTTGTCTAGTTGTAGATCTTCGCCTTCTCCACTGAATTTGGATGGTTGTGGAAGCTTGATCTTAGGTTTCCTGGGTTGGTCTGGAGCGTCAGCCATCGTCCTAGTAGCAAGCAGAGGTGCTGGTGGGTTTCAGGGAGTTTCTGGTTCTTTCCCTTTTCCTTGAGGTACTGGTAGTGGTCTAGAGGGTCCTGGGGAGTCCGGAAATCAGCCAGGTGGTTTCTCGCTTCTTGATAGTACTGTAGAATGTGGTAGGGTTCCTAAGACTGTCTCCAAGATGCTTCTGGTTGGTGGTCTCAATTCCTGAGCTGTCTCTGTTCTCTGGCTTTCCCTTTGGACGATTTGCTCTGCTATAAGGTCCTCTTCTGAGTCTATATCAAGGTCTCCTGGTTGTAGGAAACTTTGTCTAGGTATATGTGTATCGTCATCTTCTCCTTCTGGGTCTGTGTCAGGATTATTCCCAAGTCTGCTGGGAGGTCTGGATATCCTTACAGACCTAGTGGTCTGACCTCTTCTGTCTGTAATGATGAATGTAGCACCTGAGCTGGGAGTCTCTCCCTGTCGCTCCTGCTTCTAACTAGTTATCAAGAAAAGGTAAGGGTGAGCAATCCTACCTACTGTTACAAACCTATCCCTAGTCTGCCAAACAAGGCACACTATCTCCTTCAACTGCAACAGGAAACGATACGTCCCACTGTTCTTACCGCTCATCAGGTCTCGTAGCCTTACGTTGCCTTGTGAACACTGAGTCCTCTCACTCCTAGCCCTTATGAATGCTCCTTAGCGAATAGGTCATCAAATCACGTTTCGGTCGGTGATATAAACGGATGGTCGTAATAAGAATAAAGTATCGATTGACCTAATAGTAAAAGTATAACATAGGAACTAACTTAGGTGGTTGTGTGAAGAGCTAGCTATCTGTGTCCGTGACCCTCCTGATATAGGCACTCTTCACACAACCCTAACCCTTGTGACTTTGCTAGATGAGTCACCTCTTTACTTTAACTCCCGTGTGAGTTATAGTATAACAAACATCCTATGACTCATAATTTGAGTCATAGTATACAATCCCCATAGTATCCAATTTCCATAAAAGGTCATGTGCGCTAATCGCGTCACATGCATAAAACCCCTGACTCATACTTGTAGTCAGGTGCGAAAGTCATAAAATCATATGACCTCACAATCGTGAGTCTTGAAACCATAAACATAAATCAAACCAAAAAAAAAATATCGTAATCATAAATGATCTCACAAAAGTGAGTCATGTAAAAGATTCAATATTGCTAAGTCACTATTTGTGATAATAGCTCCTCTCTCCCCTTAGCTTGAGTCCCATCAAGCTAATCACCAGGTTTGATTACTTGGTTCCAAAATCTTCTCACGTCGCGATGGAACTTCCGTAATATTTGTTCTGTAGTACGTAACTGTTTCCTGACTATCTCTAATATCAGGTCTGCCACCTCGATAGTTCGTTTTTGGTTCGCAATGGTGGTTTGTTGCGCTTCGTGGGTCTCCTCCTGGAGTCTAATCGTTCCTTGGGCTTCATCCAGTTGGATTTCTAAACCCGAAATCTGTCTGTGGAGGCATTCAATATCTGCCTGAGTGTGTTGGCTTGCAGTATCATTGTTTCGGGTTTCCTCGCCCCTCTCCAACTGTCGCCTCCTGGCTTCCTTGCGCTGAGCATCCTTCCTGCTCACTTCTTCTCTTTTACCCCACGCCTCGGGGTAGTATCCCGCCCGGATCTTGGCATCCCAGTGGGCACGACAATTATTTCGGTAGCACTCCTCCCATCTCGTTTCTGCCTGTGGTTGTTTTAGCCAGTAACTGGCCCCTTCCTTATCTCCTATATGGACGTTGCAATACTTGTCATAGCATGCCGTCCAGCTCATCGCGTTGTGTTCTGATGCCCTTTGCCGGTCTTCTACAGTCACATAGCCTGTGCTAGTTGGAGTGATTCTCGCATTGGGTCTCCCCAACCGTCGTTCGTTGCTTCTTGTTTGATTTGTTCCCAGGCTTAGTTTATCTGAGTGTCGTTCGTGGAAGTGTTTGATTGCATTTTCCACTTGTTCGAAGTTTTCCGCTGGGTACCAAACTTTATCCTGATCAGGAGAATATCCTGTCCACTTCGCTCGATATTAGAGTCTTCCGTAATGTAGTCTTGAATCGACTATTTCATCAAGTTCGTATTCTGTTTCGCCTTCTATTTTGATTGGTGGTGGTAGTCACTGGATCTGTGATGGGAATCTTTGGTTTTTGTAGGGTTCAAGAAGTGAGATGTGGATGGTGTTGTGTATTCTCATCGATGGGGGAAAGTCCAGCTTATATGCACTGTTCCCCACTCGTGCCAAGATCTTGAAGGGCCCCTTCTCTCTGTAAGCGAGTTTTTTGCATGGTCTTGTGGTTCTTACATTCCTTGGTAGGAACTATACCATATCTCTTGATTTCAAATTTGGATCGGGTTTTCTGTGTTGATCGTAATTTTCTTTCTATCGAAGTTGTGTGGCCACAATTTCCTCGGGTCAGGTATCATGCCGTTAGTTCATTTCGTTCGACGGTATCTTCCGATTTGGTATGTAATGACCACTTGTGTCTTGTTTCGTGTGTTGTCCGTAGTTTGCAAAGAAGGGTGTTGTCTTAATTGTTTCTTGTTGTCCGTAATTGTATGCAAATTGCGCAAAAGGCAATAGTTGGTTCCCAATATCCTGTTGATAGTTGATCTATGCTCTCTGGTTTTCTTCCAGGATGGCATTGGTTCTCTCAGTCTGTCCATCCGTTTGCGGGTGGTAAGCCGTGCTCAGTTTCCTTTCGATTCCCAACTCTCTGGGCTGTCTTCATCCAAAGGTCAAAGGTGAACAGTGTTCCCCTATCGGTGAAGATATCATGCGGCAATCAATCGAACCAAAAGTTTTCTTTTGCAAAGGTTTGCGCGAATTGTTTGGTAGTCATATCCTTCCGGCCTGCAATAAAGTGTCTCATTTTTGTCAGTCTTTCGATGACTACCACGATAGCATCGTAGCCGTCCGCTTCTGGTAAATCCAGGATAAACTCCATAGATATCGACTTCTATGGCTTATCTGGTGCTTCGTTTGATTGTAGTTGACCATATGGATCTTGTCCGAATGATTTCGTTCTTTGACAAATGTCGTAGTTCTTGACATATCTCTAGATCGTTTCTCGCATTCCAGGCTAGTAATAACTGCGACTGATGAGTTCCGTGGTCTTTGCTGTCCCTCCATGTCCTGCTTGAACAATGTCGTGATTTTTTCTGATAAGTTCCGTACTTATCTTTTCCTCTTTTGGTACCCAAATTTTGTTTTGGTACCATAGGCAGTCATCCTTCCATTGACATAGCCCCAGGGCTACATCCTTCATATCTTTGGTTCCTTTTTCCAATGCTTTCCTTATCTCTTGTATGTGGGGGTCCTTTCCATTCTGTTCCTTAAGATATCTTATCTCTTCTCCGGGAATGCTAATCTTATCCATTTCCTGTAACCTTTTCTCCTCGAATTATTTTTCTTGTGGTAATAGGACCCTTTGTTTCTGTTTGATCATCTCATCGTTTTCTTCTAGCGCATCTTGACTTCTGTAACGGGGGCACCCTATAGGAAGATGGATCCTAAGGTTGCGACCGCACCAAAAAACTCTACGCAAAGTTCACAGAAGGTAAAGATAAAATAATTGAATCAAATTATAAAACTTAATATCGTTAAGCCAGAGCTTCCCTCAATTGAAGTCTTCTCGAGAGGATAGTTGGTTATCAGAGTAGAGTGCCGTTCGTGTTTACTTAAGTAGAATTATAAAGCCAACAACACCCATCCCTACTCCAACTGTTAAGAGAGCTCTCTTCTCCACTCAGGGATCATCTGACACATGGCCCTTCCGGAATTAACTTCAGGGCCTGTGGATCGCTCGGATAAGTTGAGTCTGTTCAATCATAAAGGTTTTCTGCAATGCATTTTGATTATGCCTGCAGGAGAGAAAAACCTTTCCGATCGCCGTCTTGTCAATGGCCAACTGACAATCCGACTTTGAACCCAAACCTAAGTATGAGACTCAGTAGCCCTATGGCTTTTCCGTCTATGCAAGCACTGCAGTCAATGTGTCTGCTTGGCCTATCGGCAGCTTTTCTTGTGACTGCGTAGCTCCCCCGGTAAGTGTCTTTACAGAGTTGGCTAAATAGGCGCTACCTATAGCCAACCGTTCTGGGATCACCTTAGCCGTGATAAGACTGAATGTCTCTTAGAATCCTGTAACGTCCCTCAGTAATGGTATAGTGCCTGGGCTATCGTTGTGTAAGTAGTAGAGTTTTATCCGGACAAACTTCCGTTTATCCCCAACTCTCAGATAGCTATTCCGTGGGACCCCCATACCTCCCATAGGGATTATAGGCACCTAGAGTACCCTCAGAAGGCCATCTGATGTCAATACTAACAACTTACCCAGGTCGGCCGTCGCCCACCCCTATATATATCCTGCTAACACCATCTGGTCGGAAGGACGGCGGTGATGTTTACGGGGTTACGCTAACACCTTCGATTCCTCAGTTTTGTTAGGCTTTTACCAACTGTCACCCTTTCCCACGCGTCGCAAGGGGTGAACGTGGGAGCCGCAAGGGGGAGTTTGACATGCCAAAATCACCTCTACCTCCCTGGGGTACTTGTAGTAGGATTTCGTGTTTCGCGTAACATTAGGGTAGGGTAACTTGAGGTCCACGATTTCATCCGCGATCCCCAAGGTAGGGTAACTGGGCCCTATCATGGTGCAAATCACTGCAGAAGTCAGTGTAATGCCCCTTAGCGTCACCAGAAGGTTCTGCGTAACTGACCTAGTTGTTACACGCGATTCCACGAGCTATAAACACCTGGTTACACGAATGTACCACGCCTGGCAGCGTCTACACTGCTTACCATGTTTTCCTAGGGCTCCCTGTAACCCTGCCTAAGTGGTTACCCTGCCTAACTGAGGAGATCGGTTACCCTATCTAAAGGGTTACCTTGCCTAACCATGTTTCCGGGTTACCCTGCTCAAGAGGATTACCCTGCCTGACTGTAGCTCCGGGGTACCCTGTCTAGCGGAGTTACCCTACCTAAGTATGCACCAAGGTTTCCCGGCCTTGCTGGGTTACCCTATCTAACTAGGTACCTAAGTACCCTTTCTTCATGAAAGATACTTATGGTTGCTATGTCACTTTGCAGGTGTCTGGTACCGTTCCTGTCCACATCCTGGTAGGACCACTGGCTGGGCTGAGTTTCGGTAAGCTATACCAACTGATCTAGGGGTCGTTACAACTTCTCATTGTCAATGCGTCCGGGTTGCAGCTATTGTTTCCTGGTCGATATTCGCTGCATATATTATATTGGCTTAAGTTCTCGCTCCACCGGATCTGTCGTTCATTAAGATCTTTTGTTATCGTGAAAGGGACCAAGTTCTTATAGTCGGTGAGGATCCTTGTCTTGTGATCGCTTCCCAACACATATCTTCTCCATTCCCGGGGTGACTGTACTATGGCCAATAGTTCTTTGTTGTGAATATCGTAGTTGCATTCCACATTCGTCATTGTCTTTGATCAGAATGCCACCGGCCACCATTTCTCGTCTTCGCACTTTTGCGATTAAATCCCGTCAGACATACTTTGATGCATCTGTTTCGATCATAATCGGTCTTTCCAGATTGTAATGTGTGAGTACGGGTGCTGAAGTTATTTTTTGTCTTATCATATAGAACGTCTCGCTTTCCGCTGTACCGCACTTCCATTTTGCATTTTTCTCTGTCAGATTGTATAGAGGTTTTGCTGTCCAGCTAAACCCCTCGATCAATCTTGGGTAAAAGTTGGAGAATCCAATAAATCTTTGGATATCGGCCTTGTTCTTCGGAATCGCCCATTCCCATATGGCTGCCATCTTGATAGGATCCATCCAGACTCCTTCTTGGTCAATAATAAATCCTAAGTATTCCACTTCTGTCTTGTGAAATTCACACTTAGTTTGCTTGATTCTCATTCCAGACACTCTAATCGCTTCCAGGATCTCTCCCACGTCTTTCTGGTGTTGTTCCATTGTTTCTGAGTACACCAATACGTCGTCCAAATATACTATGCAGCATATGTCCAAGAATCGGAGTAACATTTGATTGATCCATCTCTGGAATGTTGCTGGTAGGTTGGTCCAGCCGAATGGCATTACCAAGTATTCGTAAGTTCCGTATCGTGTCGCGAATGTAGTTTTCCACTAATCTTCTTTATTGATTCGCACATTGTGGTATGCATCCTTAATATCAAGCTTCGTAAAGCATCGGGCACTGTTTAGCCTATCTAAGGCTTCCCCGATTAGTGGTAGTGGGTAGCGATCTTTTTTCATGAGTTCATTAAGTCCTCGGTAATCCATGCATAGTCGTAATTTTCCGTCTTTCTTTTTGAAGAAAAGGATGGGTGCTCCTGTGTCTGCGAAGGTGCTCCTGTTTCCGCGAAGGAGTCTCGTATCCATCCTCTTTCCAGATTCTGTTTCAAATAGCTTCTCAATTCTTCCAGTTCTCCTGCTCCTAGTGGATATAACCTCTTGGCTACGATTGTCTTTCCCTTTTCTAGGTTAATCTCGTGGTGCACTCCTTTTCTGTGAGGCCGTAATTTGGACTCTTCTTTCTCTTCGAAGAGATCAAGGTATTGGTGATATACCTGGGGTATCATCCGTTCCAAGGGTTCCTTTCCTTAGTACTTTTGGCCATAATAGCCAGTTCGGTACTGACATTCATTGCCTCCAAATCGCATTGGCCGTCCTCCTGGTTCCACATGAGAAAGCCTGTGAGCCCTCCTCTTTTGTAGAACTCCCCCAAGGCTTGAGACGAGATCTCGCAGATCTCTATTCGTTTCTGGTCCTTTTTTGTTTCTTCCCGGGTACACTCTAATTCGTTTCTGTCCCAGTCTCTTTTGTGGTCCGTACTTCCGAATCCTTTATCTTCTCTTTCAGTCTTTGCAAGTACTTCGACTTCCTTGCATTCCCCGCCCAGGTATTTTTCACATATCAGTTGTGCTATCCTGTTACTGGAGTTAACTGTGTTGTCTTCGTCCCTGAGGTTAACAATTACTACCTTCAGTTCACCTATATAATCCGCATCTATTACACCCACATTGGTTGTAAGCCTGTTCTTGACTGCTAACCCGCTTCGTGGTGCAATGCGCCCATAAGTGTTACGATCCTATGCGGTAAGCTGGTTCTGCAACAGGTAACTACTTCTCTTTGGGTTGGATGAATATGACCGGGCCGTTGTTGTAGTTCGGTATGGGGCGTGGCGCTAATCTCAGCCACCAGGAAAGGAGTACCATTGCAACGAGTAGTACTAGGCAGAGTTCCACTATTGCTCTTAGGCCTATGCCTACATTGTCTTGATAGCTGAACCCTATGGTTCCTATCGCACAATACCAATAGGGAATGGAACAGTAAAGAGGTAAAGTAATTGTATAGGAAAGAACTTAGATGGTTGCGTGAAGAGCCCTAACTACAGGTCGCCTAGCGGTCCTTATATAGGCACTCTTCCCTCAACCCTAACCCTGGGGACTCATACCTGTGAGTCACACGACCTCTATGACTCATAGTGAGTCATAGTATGAAATCCATCAGCTGACTCCTCTGAGTCAACTGCCCCACGCGCTAACCAATCATAACTCATATAATAAGTCATGTGCCCTAAAGTGGTCACATGCGCGAAACCCATGACTCATAGTGTGAGTCATGTGCAAAAATCATTACATCATATGACTCACAAATGTGAGTCATGCCCACGATCAACCAATCACAACATAACAATGATTGCACAAGTGTGCATCATGTGAAACCCCATGACTTCTAATGACTCATAGTGCGAAATATAACAACCATGTGACTCATAACTATGAGTCATGTGAAACTCTGCCTTGCTTAGTCACCAATCGTGACATTAGCTCCCCTCTCCCTTAAGCCTGAGTCCCTTCAGGCTTAACGTCCCATCTACGTCAGGCTTTCTCCAAACCTACGCAGTTCCTTTTTCAATTTCCGAACTTGATGTTCGGCCGACTGGTAGTTCCTCCAGACTTCCTCTAAGGTAGTGTGTGCCGCCCTAATAGTCCGGTCTCGGTCATCGATCATTCTCTGATATGTCCGCATATCAGTTCTTTGGGCCTCGCTTGTGGCTTCGGCAGTGCCAAGTTGTTCTCGTAGCCCTTGCAACTGTCGTTGCAAAGTCTCTTCATCGGGGATCGTCTCGATTTCGCCCCCCTCTCCCTTCAACTGTGTCCTCACAGTTGTTTTTCTTTTCCTAATACGTGCATCGTTTTCCGTAAGCGGTGCCACTTCCCCGGTTCGTCTTGGATAAAACCCAGCATCGATTTTGTCGTGTCTGTGAGTACGACAAGTGTCCTTGAAACAGTGTTTCCAGGATGTCTCCTTGTGTGGTTGTTGCGGTTTGCGCAACTTGGGCTGTTGTGGAAACCAATTGTTTCCTTCCTTGTCGCGTAAATGAGTGTTGAAGGAATCATCGTAACAGGCAGTCCACGAAAGAGCGTTGTGTGCTGCCTGCTTTTCCCT
>QFET01016372.1:0-10616 GCA_003316355.1 Tuber calosporum | reverse complement strand
AAAGGGGATTATGTTTTCTTATGTTGATGATTTTACTGTCACTGTTGGGTCTGGGTCATTCCGGAGGAACACACAGCTTCTTCAACACTACTACACCAGCCTCTGCAGGAAGGCTACCCCACTTGGAGTTTCCTTCTCCATCACCAAAACCGAACTCATTCACTGGCGAACCCCTAGGGATCGTTCTCCCCCCTCACTGGCCCCGGTCTCTCTCGATGGGAGCCTCTTCCACCCTTCTTCCATAGTCCGATGGCTAGGATACTGGTTCTCGCCCTCGATTGAAACCTCCACCCACTTCCTCAAGAGACTAGCCCTCGCTCAGGGGGCCTTTGGCCTCATCAGGCAACTTTCTCCTCCTGGCATAGGCATAGTCCCCTACCTAAACCGCAGACTGGCCATGGGCCTGCTACTACCGATCCTCACCTACGGAGCTGACCTCCTCACCCCTAACGCAGCGATGATGGGCAAGATGTAGGTATTTTGGAGCAAAGTCCAACGATGGGTGACCAACTGCTTCTCATCGACTCCTGTATCTATCCTTCCTTGTGAGGCTTGTCTCCCCCCTCTCAACTCACTCCACCCCCATCGGCGCAGGATGGCCGCACTACGGTTGGCCTGCTCCCCTCCCGAGATCAACCCAGCCGCAGCCCGGCTGCCTCCATCATTTCCATCTTTCTCCAACGTTAGGGCAGGGGACTCCTCCCGCCACCTTCTTCGTGGCCTTAAGACCAATTACATCCCACTCCGTTGGAACCAACCAAGGCCCATACCTGCCGTCCGCTCTCACCTCCCAATCGATGGGATGTGTTACCTCTTGGTCTAGGTGGCGCCGGTCGGCTTCAAACTCCCACAGATAAACTCCCATCTCCTACCGGGCACTGTCTCTGCCCCCCCTGCTCCGATCCCAGGTGCCATCTCCAACAAATTGTTGAAGGAGGAGTGCAGAAAGGACCTCCTCACTCATTGGACACTCCTGTCCCCACCCCCTGCTTACTACCAGTACAAGCCGTCCCTTCGCCCACATGCCTTCATGGGCCTTGACCTCTTCACAGCTGGGCGAATCCACCAAATGCGCGCTGGCAAGAGCTATCTTGCTGCTCAACCCTCATGGAACGATGCCGCTCGCTCACCTACCTGCCCTTCCTGCGACTCAGAGGATGAAACCTTCGAGCATGCAATCCTCCACTGCCCCTCCAAGTCCCGAGAATGCCGGCTTTACCTTCCGAAGCTGTCTTCGATGGACCATGGCTCTCCACTGTGGGCCGACCTGGACATGATCCTTGGTCTTGCCTCATACATCCGCACTACTCGCACGAACTTCCCGCCCACCATGCCAGCGGTTTTTGCTACGGCTGCCTCCTCCCCCTCCGACTATGACTCAGGCTGAGTGGTTTCACTTTCCTACTATATCTTTTCTTTTCGTTATGATTTCTTTTGACATCATTTCATTCTATACTTTCTGAATTAGTCGCCATTTTTGGACGCGGTGACGGTATGGTCATCACTAGGGGAGAACTGGTGCGATTATTTCTCTTGTTTTGCACGTTTGGAATTAACATTTCGTTTATGCCATAGCTAGCGCTCCATGCAGGTTCCTGTACGTTAACAGCGAATATATGAGATAATCAAAAAAAAAAATCAAAATCCCGAGCTTTGACCATCATCAAGCAATGGAGAAGAGATCTTATCAATATCATAAGTTTTTACTCAAAAATCTTTACCTAGAGCCTTCCTAGACAATCTCCGTTTACAAAGAAAGATTTAGGCCTATTTCCATTCGCTTGTCCTTAGAATCGACTACCCTTAACAGTATATTGATATTTCTCCTTGTTACTAAGGCTTTTTTACATGACTACTGGACACCTCTAAGTCATACCACAGGAAACACAAAAGCTCATAGCTGATTCCACATACCTCGATGTGCTTCTGCTCGAACCACGTCCCTTTAAATACATCTCCTCATTCGAATAAATACTTGAAAACTCCCTCTTGGAGATTCAATTCGATGTACCTCAGGAACCATCCTGGTTCACCGATCCCTTACTCATCTCTACCGAATCAGATTTCCTAGAAATCTACGAACACTTCTACAGTCGCACCTTCCTGTGGAAACCGTTCTAAGACTATGATACTGAAGAAGAAGGAACCTCTAGTTCTCTCAGCTTTACTTCCCCCTCCATCACCTCAACTCTTTGAAGACTAGGAAATCATCCAGAGTCCCAATAAAACGAGATGGCCCGACAATTGACTGTCGATACGGACAAAGCCATGTCAGACGTAGAAGAAGTCTCTCTGGTTGGAAGCGACCATGCACCTGGACGCTCGAGATCACCTTTGACACTCCACCACCTTTCACAGCCAAGTGGAGTCAGAAAGTCGGCCCCTGTACTCAATCAAGCACCCCCCGTTCCCCCGACACCAGAAATCCAGCTATGGAAAGATTAGCAGAACGTATAGGTCAGGCAATGACCTACTTCGACCGTACCCTCCAGGAATCGGTTGATATGCAACATCTGGCCTACATTGAACTATCTGGTCAAGCTCAGGATCAGGCAAACCAACTCCAGCACTATGCTCAATGGATTACCCGTGGGGAACAGATCATTGGCGAATAGTTGAAACAGGTCAATTCGGGACTTGAAATGTTAGCAACTGAAACCGCCGCACTTCAAGATGCAACCACCAAACGGTTGGTGGCAAAGTTGCGGGCCCAGGAAGAATGGGCTGCACACCATGAAGCGGTAAGTACCCAACTTCATGCTAACATCGGGGCAACAGGACAAGAGTCACTGGATCGAGACCGCCAGCTAGAACAGGCTTTGGCTAGGCAAAATGCAGAACTCCTCCAAAGGCAAGTAGCCGCACAAAAAGAACATGAGCGGACCAGAGAGGAGTTACGAGGACTGCTCCAACGGGTTGAACAAGAGCGGTCAGAAAGAGGGGCCTATGTGGTCAGGCAGAATGCCGCATCCGAGCAACTAAATCAAATGTTAACTCTGATGAATGAAACTTTGGTGCAACTACAAGTTGTGAGGAAACCACCAAGCAAGTGGGAAACAGTGGCACCACAGCCAGAGGAAAATCTGAGCTTGGAAAAACGAACCACGGCCGATGGCGGACAAGAGTTCCAGTTCATTCCCCGTAGAGATAAGGGAAAAGCCATAGATCGAGAGGAAGGACACGGAAATGGCGGAAAGGAACCACCACTGCCCCCTCCGGCGAATGCACCCAACCCGGGAGATGATGAAACTGGGTCTGAAGATGGAGGTGGCCCCTCACGACGAGGTGGTGAGCCATTACCAAGACCATTGCCTGGCCGTAAATTCGAATCTGAAGCAGACATATGAGTCGACCGAGTAGGGCAAGCATTGTCAAGGACCAACCGCCGGCAAGCGGATCCACCATTCAAGTTTGAGAATAAGCCTACTCACCATGTGCAAGTATGGTTATTAAATTGCAAGGACTACTTTGGGAGAAACCCATGGCAATGGGAAAATGATGAAGAACGCATCAAGTATGCGTTAGGAAGAATGGAAGGAATCGAGGTAGCCGCTTTCTCGATAACTTATCGGAAGAAAATGACTGGGGACCTCGGTTTCCCAAAATATAAGGGTTATGATTTCTGGATCACTTTCCGAGCTGAAGTTACAGAACGATTCTCAGTACAGCATAAGGCACAAAAAGACTTAGCCAAGATGGATAAGGTCCAGTATAAACGGGATATAGAGAGGTATCTCCTCAGCATGGAATACCACAACATCGAGGCAGAAGTATCTGGTATCGCTTGGAGAACTATAATTCAGTGGCAATTCCCTATTGAAGCCATGCGTACGCTATCACATGAAAATCATGATTTGGAATGCGAATGGATAAAGGCAGTCCGAAAGGTTACCAAGGCGGAAGAATCGTTCGTAGGAACAACAAGGGCTATTCAGAAAAAACGAATAGGGGAAAAGTGACTCCCACAAAAGAAAACGGAAGGAGGAATCAAAATCTAGCAAGAACACTGCTGGAAATAAAAAACGAAAAACCTATACGGCAGCTGAAAAAGCTGCCTACAAATTGAAAAAACAAGCGGAAAAAGGGAAAAAAGCCCCCGCGGAAGGAAAGGTTGAGCACACAAATTGGGTTGAAGCTCATAAAGCAATCCCTAAGGACAAAATTGAAGAGCGAAAGAAAGCCAACCAATGCACCCGTTGCATGTTGGCCAACCATACTTGGAAGTTCTGCACGAAACAGGCCCAAGAATCGGTTATATGGCAGAAATGGGGAAATTTCAAACTGCATTATCGACGACCCCTGATAACAAAGGGGCAACCTGCATCCACGACGAGGGTCAACTAAGTCAACCAGCCCGGGATTTGGGAACTGGACGACATGGACGAAACCTAAAATGGGTTTTCAGGCACCGGCAGCGACGGAGACTAGGTACTCGGTTATGGACCCCTTACCGAAACCGAAATCAACAAAGGGGATCAACCTCTGCAAGGTCCTACTAGCAGGTATTCCTCACTTCTCTGTGGGGAACTCAAAACCAAAGCGAGAGTCACGAAAAGCAATCCAGACCTACGGGAGTATCACAGACCTAAGAATGACAGGTGAGCAAGAAGCGATTAACTAGAACGGCAGCTCGTGGTACTCCAGGACTAACTCTGGGAACCTGAAACTCAAAAAGAAGAAAGTGGAGCGCCACATTTGATGTATATCGGGCCTCAGTACGGAAGATGGTCATCTTCAACTAAACCCGCGTCCTTCTAAACTCCTAAATCCTTACAAGAGATCCACGGAAGAGTGTACAGACCAGCGCTGACTAGGGACTGCTTAAAAATGACTAGTAGAAATCAGTCTAGCCTGGATCGTGAGAAGCCTTCTAGGAACAAAATATATTACAGGTCGGCTGGACAATGGAATAGTTGGTGAAACAGAACAGGATTCCGGACATCAAGAGAAATGAAGTGGAAGAGAATAAGTAACTACGGCTACCTAGTCCACACGCTAAATGGACCGTGGTAAATCCGTCCTGAACCTGGACTCCGGCTTTGTAGACAAGATAGGCATGATAGACTCATGGGGTACACGAGGCGATGTGTGAAGAATCCCCTGAACACCACCTAATGATACAAGTTCGGCTGCAGTTAGGCAGGGCAAATGGCAGGTGTATGGGAACCCTTCGGCAAGGGGTAAAGACCGCTAGTAGTTGGCTGCCCAGTACACCAAAGGAAGAGATTTTAGTTTGTCTGAGGAGGCTAAAATAGCCGAAACTGTGCGGGCATGGTAACAAATACTCTAAGTTACCACAACAATGAAAATGTCCTACAAAAGACCTGCACAGGCCCCTAGCGGCCCTAATAAAAGAAATAAAACTGATGCACCTGCCCCGCCTTATTATTCATGCCCAGAAGTCAGGGCAACCATTGAAGTAAATGGTGAACAGATCCCAATTGGCGTTCTATTAGACTCAGGGTCTAATATATTCCTAATTAACCAAGAGCTGGTTAATAAACATCGCCTACCATATCACACACGCAGAAATAGCTTAGACATTTACACCTTTAAAGGAACCACAGCAGCAAATGGGGGAAAACACTACACAAATCCTATTCTGTTAGAGATCGGGAACAACGCACACCGATCTCACATCTCTTGCGAAATTGCCAATGCTGGCAAATATGACCTTATCATCCCATTTGAATGGTGGCATACAGAACATCCCATAAGACACATCGAGGATGCGCAAAAATGGACATTAAAAGACGAGTGATGGCAAAGTCATGTTAATGATGAAGGCATAGACTTGACATTTGAATGGGACGAGACCGTGGCATACGACCCAGAAGCAAGATATATTGGAATAATCGAAATAGCACCCACTCCAGAGTCAAAAAAGATCCTGCAAATACCTTAGGAATACCATGAATTCAAGAGGGTTTTTGCACCAGAAACGGCAGAGAAACTAGCCGGATGAAGAACGTTTGACCACGCCATTAACTTGATACCCGGCGCTGTACCGCCATGGGGCACGATATATCCTATGTCAGCCCACCAGCTGGATTTGCTTTGCAAATACATGCAGATAATGCAGAATCAAGGGAAAATCGTGGAAAGCAAATCTGCTGCTAGGGCTCCAATTTTATTTGTCCCTAAACCTCATGGTTCAATCAGGCTATGTGGGGACTACCAACAGTTAAATAAGCTGACGGTGGCCAACAAATACCCGCTACCCCTAATGAGCGAGCTCCACGACCGAGTGGCTGGGGCCCAAATATTCATGAAGCTCGACTTAAAAGATGGCTATCACCACCTAAGAATAAAGGAAGGAGATGAGTGGAAAACAGCATTCCGGACCCGATACGGCCACTTTGAATACAAAGTAATGCCATTCAGGCTGGTGATCGCGCCTGCCAGATTCCAGGCCATGATGAACAAAATTCTTCGCGAATTTTTAGATCATGGAGTAGTGGTATACCTGGACGATATCCTGATTTATTCCAAGACAGAGGAAGAACACATTGACTTGGTCAGAAAGGTCCTCTCTCACTTGGAAGAATATAATCTAGAGGTGTCAACCCCCAAGTCAGTTTTTCATGTCACAACAGTGGAGTATTTGGGTTATATTGTAGCTATTGATGGAGTCACCATGAGTGAAAGAAAGGTCGAGAGCATAAAACATGGGAAGGCACCAAGATCGGTCAAGGAGGTGCAAATATTCATTGGCTTTGCCAATTTTTACCGGAGTTTCATTAAGGATTTCTCCAAAATCTGCAAACCAATAACTGAAACGTTGAAGGGCGAGCCCAAATAATTCAGCTGGGGGCCGGAACAAGACGGGGTGTTTGAAGAACTTAAGAAAAGATTCATCTCCGCCCCTATACTCTGTCATATCTACCCTGACAGAGAAACAATTGTGGAAACAGATGCTAGCGATTTTGCACTAGGCTGTGTCCTCTCACAGTTTAAAGACAAAAAGCTACATCCGGTGGCTTTCCACTCAAGGAAGCTGTGCCCAGGAGAGCGAAATTATGAGATCCATGATAAGGAACAATTGGCGATTCTGGAAGCATTTCAAGAGTGGAAACAGTACCTGGTCGGAACGGAAAAACCAGTGACTGTCTACACGGATCACCAGAATTTACAGAACTTCCTTACAACAAAGGTATAGAATCTACGACAAATACGATAGGCTCAACAACAAGCGAACTACAATTCCAAGATTGTCTACAGACCTGGAAACCGAGGCAGAAAGCCTGATGCACTAAGCTGACGGCCGGAGTACCGTCCAGACGAGGGAGTTGCGCATAGCGAATAGTCAATACTCAAGCCTTCTCACTTCCAAATCACACTGGTGCACTTAAATCAGCCAAAAAGGAAGGAAAGAATAAATGGCACAGAGTCTGCTGATTTCTTGCGAATAAAATTGCTAACTCCAAAAGCACGAATGCCTACAAAAGGGTTTCGACTAGCAGCCGGACACGACCTGTACGCACTAGAGGACTTTATAATTCCGGCCAAGTGACAAAGGTTGGTGGAAACTAGAATTTCCGTCGGATTACCAAAAGGATCATACGCACGGTTGGCACCACACAGTGCAATGGCCTCCATTTTTGGGATCAGCATTGGCCGAGGAGTAATCGACGCTGATAACACCGGAGAAGTCAAGGTTATCATAATCAACCAGGGAAACCAAGATTGTCAGGTTCGCAAAGGGGACCGAATGGCACAAATGATCATTGAGAACATAAACATGGCGGAAGCGATAGAAGTTGATGGACTAGCAGAAACTGTGAGGGGCAAAGGCGGATTTGGAAGCATGGATGTATCACCCATATGATTAGCTGGAACAAAGACCCAGGTAGTGGTCGCATACTTGCAAGCAGACCAGGCCGAAAATGAGTTTCTGGATAAAACAGATCATCAAGCAAGATAAGACAAAGGGATACTCCTAATGTCTAATGCTATAATGTCCAAGGTCAATATTAGGAAATATGACCAGACATTATTAAAAACCATCAAAGAGGAAGGACAGAACGATCAAAACTGGCCGGAACGCAAGCAAGAATTGGACACGTTAACCAATGAGAACAAACCATTACCGAGTCACTGGGCAGTACCTGAAGGACTGATATACTATAAGAATCGCTGATACATTCCAGACAACGAACTGGTGCAGACAACTATAGCCAAAGGTTGCCACGACTCTAAGGTAGCTACACACTTTGGACAAGAAAAGACTCTAGAAATTGTTACCAGGGACTTTTATTGGAGAGGGCTGACAGCGTGGATAAATGACTACGTACGGTAAAGTGATGAATGTCAATATAATAAATCCCCACGACATGCGCGGTTCAGTCTGCTGCAGCCTCTAGAAGTCCCATTCGCAGCCTGGTCATCTATATCGACCGACTTCACCACACAACTACCAGAATCATAAGGAAGAACATAAAATATGGTAGTCGTGGATCGGTTTACAAAGATGGCTCACTTCATAGGTCTGGAAAGTAATGCAACTGCAAAGGAGGTTGCAAACGTATTCTTAGGGGAAGTCTGGAAGCTAAATGGACTTCCAGCAGAAATTATATCCGACATGGATGCAAAGTTTTCGCGAGAATTCTGGGAATCCCTATGTAAAACCTTGGGGATAAAACAAAAGATGTCAACTGCGTACCATCAGCAAACTGATGGACAAACGGAGAGGACCAACCAAGTGCTGGAAGGATACCTAAGAAACTTTGTCAATTATGATCAAATGGACTGGTACCAGCTGTTACCACTAGCCGAGCATGCCTACAACAAATCGGTAACGAACGCATATGGCATGTCAACCTTCTACACAAACTATGGATTCCACCCACAAACAGAATGGATGAAGGAACGTGAAGCCCAAAATCCAGGCGCCCAGCTATATGCACACTGGATGCAAACAATACACCAACAGGCCTGAGAAGCGTTGGAACAAACGCGGGAAAATATGAGCAAATATTACAACCGCAAGGCTAAGCAGCAACCAGACATCAAGGTCGGGTACCTGGTCATGTTAAATGCAAAAAACATACACACCAAACGACCCTCAAAGAAGCTTAGCTCCAAGCTGTATGGCCCGTTTAAGGTATTGGACAAAAGAGGCAAACGTGCCTACAAACTAGAAATATTACCAAGATGGAAGATACATCTGATATTTCATCTATCATTGTTGGAACCCTATCGAACATCCAATCGACCAGCAAGGGAACAACCTCCCCGTGAGCCAGAAGAAATCGTTTAAGATTTTGAATGGGAAATCAAAAGAATCATGAAGAGTGAAATAATCTCTTATACCCGGCGCGTGGGAGGTCGGAACTGTAACCTATTCGCAAGTATCTCGAGAATCCCATAGGGACCCTGAAGATACTATTAGGATAGGGGGAGAAGCGTCGATGGATACGTCTTCAATAGACAAGGTGAAAGGTATGGAACTAATAGAGTGACCGTTCAACTTGTAGTATTAAAGATGATAGTCCTGTGAGGCTTGAGAGTCCGAATCCTTAAGGGATTGTAGGCTCTTTAAATACAAAAGATTGTAGCTAGGAAAACTAAACAAAAGCGCAAACATCCTGTCCAACAAATATGCTAACAGAGGCAGCATACCAAGGTAACCATATTCCAAAAACAGAGGGTTAAAAGCGACAGGATGGAGCTAACAAAACAAGTAATAGAATCCAAACAGGAAGGAACAAGAGATCGCTACTACTATACAAATCCACCAGGTATAGCAGGAGGGTAGCGATACCCCAATGGGTAGAAGCAAGGAGGGGTAGAGGTAAGCGAAACAAGGAAAGAATAACCAATTAGGAAGTCATAACCAAGCAGGAAGGGACAACCAAATAGTAGCGCTTATCAGGTATAAACCCAAATAAGTAATAACCAACATCAAGTCAGTGGTAATAGTAGAAACATAATAGGATTCCGTTACATTCCCCTTAAAAGAAATAAAACAAACAAACAAATAAGGAATATCCTAAAGGGCTTAATGACCAACCCGCCTTTGGACCATTCCACTCAATTTCAAAACATATAACTTAATCAGTAAACATATATCCATCACTGGTATCAGTACCTTACACCTTTATAAGCCCCATAGTAGCGAAGACAATACCATGAAGCAGTTAGCCTTCCATCTCAGATTCATCCAAGGTGGAGAGTGTTGTGCTGGTATCCGATTCTGAGTAGTCTGAGTCTTGGAGAGGTTTCCAAAATCCGTCAGGGTCAAGCTCAGGTGAGAGGGGGGCATAGTCTGGTTTCTGAAGTGTCCAGGCAGAGAAAGTCTCGCCATGGGACCAAGGGAGTCTGAAAGGTATAGTTTCATTGTAGGTATCGAACCAGTAGGATCTGATGAAGGTGCTGGCACCTTCTAGGTTGTAGAGGGGTTCCCATGTTGCTTCAATTTCGTCATAGCCTTTCCAATGGATCAAGAACTGTCTTTTTCTGCGATAGATTCGATCTTTGAATATCTTTTCGATTTCCCATTGCTCTTGTCCACTGGCATCGATGGTGACAGGTTCTTTGGATATGGGTTCAGGTGTCCCTGGGAAGGCGAAGGGGTTGGGTCTTAGGTAAATGCGAAGATGGCTGCGATGGATCCA
>QFET01016354.1:0-12011 GCA_003316355.1 Tuber calosporum | reverse complement strand
CCTCGTAAGCCTCACAAGGCTTACTCTGCTTTTCTGTCCTTCCTGCCTAGCGCTCTTCCAGGCAATCGTGACAGTTGTGCGCACAATCAACCAATCACAATATAACAATAATTTGCACTATTGTGCATCATGTGAAACCCCATGGCTCCTAATAAGTCATAGTGCGAAATATAACAACCTTATGACTCATAACTATGAGTCATGCGAAATCCTGCCTTGCTTAGTCACCAATCGTGTCATTGGGTATTCATGACAACATCAGCGATGTTTCCACCAGAGAGGTTTCCTCAGATGAACCAGAACATAATATATTAATTAATTACCTTCTGCACAGCTCACTACAAACTGTCTTTACCCCTAGCTAAGGGGCTCCCTGAAAATTAATAATTCCTATTCTTATAGGAATGATGCATGCATAATTAAGCACAGCATTTTTATGCATCACTAATATGCAGAGCTATAAGTAATATGCGTCGGGATTTTTGGATAAACTTAGATATATTTTTTGAGGATAACTTCCTAAACGGGTCGCTTGTTATCAAAAATAAAATTATTTTCCGAGAAATATGTCAAATTCCAAAGAAGTTAATCTATTCTGAATTTGGAATAGCATATCCCATCATGGAAATAATAACTTTTGAACCCTTAGCATTTTCACAAAAAATCCCAAAAATTCGGTATAAGAGGATATTTTTATTCAGACTACCGGTACCTGCAGCAGTCATAGTCTAGTCGGTTGTATTTGGTATTAGACTGCCAAAAGGATCTGGACAGAGGTCACATGTTCTAACCCCAGCCAGGCCAACACTTTGGACAATTGGACCTTTGGGACAAAGCCCAACCCATTACCTAGTCTGGTGACTAAACTAACTGTTTAGCGCTACTTCGAAGAGATATTATGTTGCCCGAACTAAAAGAACTCAGACGCTTTTTAAACAAGCTAATTGGCGGTGATTTCTCTGTATGGCTTTAATGACAGGTAGCTAAATGAGTAACTAAACCACAGGTCATTCCGGGGTCAAAAGTTATACCCACCCTAAAAACTAAAAAATATTTTCTAACCTTACGGTTCCTTGGACCACGAGACTGGTGAGGACCCCAACCGGGGTCCTCTAACCAAGGGCTCTATTTCGGTTTAATAATTTGGAAGAGAATCTCAACAGCGTTTGTTTGCCCTGTTATTCGTGCCGGCAGTAGGCCTGGTTGTTCTCCTGCCGGCTATTGAAAAAGGTATGAAACTTGGTTGTTTCTCAGAATCAACGATGCGACTTCCCCCCCTTTGTCATTGCTATATGGTTTGCTCCACCATTCTCTTTCCACTACCAGTATTCTCTTAACGATTTATGGTCTTAGGGACAACTCCTCTTGTACTCATATTCGAATATTGGCTGTGAAAGCCGGTAATCATTGCTTCCTAGCTGAGAGGGATCCCTTTTTTGATTCTGGACACCTGTTTCCTAGTACTCCAAATACCAAATCGCCGTTGCTGTTGATGCCATTTAGGAAATTTCAGTACCTGATAATTCCCATAACCAAGTGAGGCTTCACTTTATATATTATTGACCTTTGGTTGATTAGGTCTTGATATATGGGTTGCTCTCTGCGGTTTCTGGTAGAATTTCGGTCAGTCCTTTAATGTCTGTTTAGCGCAAGCCCTGGCTATTACTATATCCTTCTGACATTTTCACCTAGTGTGGTTGATAGGACAACAGTGAGTGCATTCCTTGCCCACTTTTCACTTATCAACCACCCCCTGCCAGATTCTATCGCAATTCTTCTTCCAGTCCCTATACCCATACTAAGCCTGGTTTCCCACTTTACTTGCTGGTGCCTTAGCCTTAGTTGCCTTCCATCGCAAGGTGTTGGATTTTTTGTTTCCGGTTGGTGTATCTGTGTTTAGTATTGACCTCTTTATTGGAGTCTTTATATTTTCGTTTGGATGATCTACTAAAGGAAGGTTTTCCTTTTGTTAGTTTCCACCATTCCAGAAATTCCTCCTCTTGCCTGCCAACTTCCCTTATGGTGTCAATCCACTCTACATTGCAGGAGAATTTCAGATGGGATAACCATCGCAGAATATCTTCAGGAAGTTTGCTTTCCACTTGTACCCTCGAACTAATTCAAGGAAGTCTGGCCTTGATATTAAGGTTTTTGAGGTGCAGAAGATAAGTCTCTATCTTTCCCTTATAAACTTCCTTGGTCATTTCTTCTAAGACTCGTCTTTCCTCCTCAATGCTGATGTACCGCTTTGTGATTTCTTTCCAAAAACGACCTCTTGTGGAATAGTCCAGGTCTCGAGTATATTTACATGATCCACCCATCAACCTTCATCAGTATTACTCCAAGAAGGGTACTCCATTATTCCAATTTGGTTTTCTCAAGGCAAAAGGTTTTCGGTGTGCCTGATTTTCTCACTGTGTAGGGTTGCCATTGAAATAGTCTTCACAGGCTGTAAACTAAATATGTACATATTGGTTGTCATGTCCTTCAAATAAGTAGAGTGGTCCCGCTATTAGCTTCACTCATTGGGAGTGTCCACTGATACACTCTAAGGCAGCCAACGTTAACCTGTCTTCTGGTACATCGTTTCTGAGAATAGATGTTAAACAGAGACAGCGTTCTGGCCTGCCGCCCTATCTGCTATGTCTATCCTCTCTGTCAATATCGGACCCTGCATCATCTGGGTCAAGGGCATCATTTAGGCTACCTAGATGTGGTGGCGGTGGTAGTTTATTTCCTCTATAGTCGACACTTTTCCCATTATCCTTTCTAAGTGTGGATGCTGATTCTTTTGTAGTAAATGTACCTTGTACCCGTAGAATCGATGGTTGCCCTAGGTAAGATGGTCCTGGTTCACCATCCCCGAATCCATGGTAAGTAGGTACTGCATCTGGTTGATCTGCCAGTTGACATACTAGTGCATCAAGGTATGTCTTGATACCATTTCCTTATTGGCTTGGTTCTTGAGCCGCAATTTCTTGTTCCTTATTCATCCTTCGGGTCCATTCTTATTCATGCTGATATAATTTAGCATTTAGGTCCATTAGAGCATATTCAAGAATTTTATCCCTGGATTCAGAAAAATGGGCCTGTTGCTCCAGTTAAGCTTGTTGGCGTCTGAATTGTTCCAGAGGCTGTGTGCATAACCTTTGCTTCTCCCATTTGGTATCGCCACTCAGTCGTTCCAATACTCGGTAGCTATTCTGAATTTCAGCATAATTGATATGCATAACCTCACCTCTAGCCATGCGACTTTGCAATTATTCCAGCATTATACACCCCTGTCTGGCCTCCGGTGATAATGTTGAGATCGCTAAATGATTCTCATCTGTACTTGCTTTGAAGGATCGGTCCAGGTGTCGTAATGCATAGACAACATTTTGCTGGAAGATATTTTGAGTACTGATAGGTTTCTTTATTATCCCCTGGCACGTTTCTGAACTATGAAAGGTGGTCGACCCAATTGGGTTATAGGAGAGTTGGTCCAGCTTTGGGACGGAATTAAGGCAGCTGAAGGGGTTGATTCAATATTGTCTTCTTCACTCATGCTATCGGGCCCCTTGGGACTAGAAAGTGGTGTATCATCTCATACCCTTAGCCATCATAGCTCGCTTAGAAAGCTAACTAATATGTGTATAAGTAAATTTAGATTGACCTGTCGTCAAGTCTCCAGGCTCTAAAGTCGTATCCACAAGATCAATCAGACCACTCAGAATCTAAGTCCTGAAATTTGTGTTACTGAAATTCTTGCCTATGAAAAGAGATGTATATTTCTGAAAAGTCCTCCAGTGTAACCGGTATTGGTTACTATTGCTAAGGCTGACAAGGCTGACAGAAACTAGCAGGGCTAGTAAGGGGTTAGTTTGTTTTGTTATTGGTTTCAAGTATCGTTTGATACTTAGTTTATTTCATGTTGGGTTTCATGTGTCAGGCTGATACCCGATATGTTATATGTTTTGTTTCATGTATCGGTATGATACCTATTTTGTTTGCAGTAACGTTTAGGTATGAGGCATTTGTTTTATTGGAGGACTTTACAAGCGGAGCTTGGTTATATCCGTTGATTGGAAATCAAATGGAAGGATATGGAAAGCTTTGGAAAAGCGAGATCATGTATTTAAGAATGCCCCTCTGGAGCTTAGATTGGGCAGACTTCGAAAGACAGAGTTTTCAATATATTTGGTTGAGCAGTTACTTCTTTTCAGATCGCACGAAACCACAGCAAGTAAGTCTAGGACTTAGCGAAGCTGGCGATATCGTTAGCGACGGCTGTTTGACAACCTATCGAGATCTCTGGTAGCTATCACTCACTTGAAGTCCTGACAGTTTGGGATCTGAGTTAGTTATCGTTATACCTTACCGAGACGCATCCCTTTGGTGCCTGATACACCCAGGGAGGCGTTACATTTTTTTAACTTCAACAAGTAGTTGAGTTAGAAGCAGGAAGAGGTAAGGAAACTTCAGGCTTGCAAACAGTTGTCCAGAATAGGTGACCAGCGAATTCAGACGAGGTCAGGTAAGCAGATCCTGCGAGAGGAACTTATCAAAAAGAAAGGCAGTCAGAGCACCTAAGGCGAACAATCTACGGCATCCAGCTTCAAAGGAGACGAAGCAGTGAGACAGTTACTGCGAGACCAAACAAAGCAATTTCTAGCGGAATCGGCGAAGGCACTAGCCAAAGAAAAAGCGAGAACTCCAGGAGAGTTCTCCGGTACGTCAAAGGCATTGAAGGGAACACAAGGAGCAACATTCAAGGACGATCCAAGCAGCTCAGACAGCGAGGAGAGCTCAGATAGCTCTAGTGATAGAGACGATATATCGAATCCAGGAACTAGTAATGCGCTAGTGGCTAGAGAGCCAACACCAGCAACTAAAGCGAAGATCAGCATCAAAGTTCCTACACCAAAGAAGTTCAGTGGTGAAGGAGAAGACCTTAAGCCAGAGGCATTCGATCGTTGGTACCAGTCAGTCCAGTTATACCGAGACTACATGGAGTCAACTCCAAAACAGATGGAGCGGGAAACTATTGGATACTGTACATAGAAGGGAGAGCTCAAGAAGCAGCTTTCCAGGTGGCAGAAAACTATATCTAAGACTTAACCAGAGATCAGCTTATTGATTGGTTAAGAGAACGATTCCAGTCATCCAGACAGAAGGATGACCTTTACAACTGATTCCACGAGATTGAGCAAGTCAAGCATGGGAAGAAGCAGCGCATCACAACGGTGGCTACAGACCTATTAATGTACCGATCACGACTACCAGAAGGCACCATTTCCGAATATGCCTTAATCCAAATGTTCTTCCAATGTATGCACACTAGGCTTAGGCGAGATGTCGAAACATGATATGATTCAAGCGAAACAATCAAGACCACGATAGCCTATCTAGAGCGAGTCGATACAATCCTCCACGATACAGGGGCCTATGGAAAGGAAAAGCAGAAAGATCGATACAAGGAAGACAACTCCAAGAAGGACAACAAACCTCAATGGAAGAAAAAGGAATCAAGCAAAATGAAGACTTCAAGAGAAAAGGGAGCATGCTTTTCCTGAGGAGGTAAGGGACATATGGCAAAGGATTGTCCTAGCAAAAGGGACAAAGGCAAAGGAAAGACAACAAAAAAGGAAAGATTATCGAACCGAGTTGAAGAAGTCAGCAGCGAAGATGAAGTTTATGTCAATGCCTTAGAAGTCGAGACCAATGCATCAGCACAGAACACGCTATCTAAGTGTGATAAGAGTCACACAGCATTGGAAGGAACGATCCTGATTAACGGCAAACAAGCGAGAGTCCTATTTGATACCGGAACAATAGGTACAGACCTATTAAGCGCAACCTTTGTCACTACACATGGAATTCCATGTACCGAAATGGCAACTCCTGCAACAATTCATATGGATATGAAAGGGTCACGTTCGGAATCCCAGAAAGAATGCAACGTCAGCATAGCAATTGGGAAGATGAAGACTATTGGAAATAGAATGATAGTGGGAAACTTAACCAAGTACGATGCCTTGATTGGAATGCCATTCCTATCGCGAAACAAAGCATCGGTCGAATGTGGAAATCTGAGGATTCACTTTCCTAACCACAAGATATGGGTCAATTGCACGCCAACAAGTGCCAGAATTCGAGCAGCTGTGACAAGCACAGAAGAGATAATGGAACAATACCCAAGGTATTCCCAGATCCAATGCCTGAAAGGTTACCACTCTTAAGGAAGTTCAACCACCGAATCAGATTGAAGGATCCAGAGAATCTGAAGACGATGCCAATATACTCAGTACCAGAATAGTACGAGATTCGACTCAAGCCATGGCTGGACCAGAAACAGCGAGAAAGAGTTATCTAACGAGCTGAAGTGCCAAGAGCAGCACCGATGTTTGTGTCAGTCAAAGGAAAGACTGATGGCAGGATCAGATTTCTGGCGGACCTTACAGCAAGAAATGACAATACTCAGAAGGATGAAGAACCTATTCCAAACCAAAGGAGATTACTCAATGCATTAGGAAGGGCTTGATACAGAAGCAAGATTGACCTAAGTGATGCATATTTCCAAACCAGAGTGCACCCTGACGATGTTAAATATAACAGTTTCATAACACCCTTAGGGGGTTTCATTAGCAAGGTTATGTTACAAGGAGATATGAAGTACCAGGAACATTCATGAGGATCATGTCAGATCTACTAGCCCACTATCAGGGAGAATTCGTGTGCGTGTACATCGACGATATATTCATATTCTCCGTTACAGAGTCCGACCACTTGAAACATATTAAAGCGGTCAGTGACAAGTTGGAAAAAGCCGCGTTCTTTGCAAGCAGAAAGAAGTCTAACTTCTACGCTAAAGAATTGCAAGTACTAGGCCACATCATCAATGACAAGGGGCCTAGAGCATCCCCTGAAAAGACCAGGAGGATTGAGGAGTGTGAAACACCGAAGAATAAGAAACAACTTCAGGAGTTCCTAGGATTGGTAAACTACATTAACTAATTCCTACCACATATTGCTACTATAACATCACCCTTGACGGATCTTACCGGAAATGAGGAGTTTGTCTGGACGCCTACACATGATCAGTGCATCGAGAATGTGAAGGAAATCGCCAAACAGAATCAGGTCATGAGGCCAATCAACCACACTTCAGGACAAAAGTCATGGATTATTACGGAAACCTCTGACTCAGGGGTAGGAGCTTGGGTAGGACAAGGAGACACAGCTGAAACGGCGAGGCCTGCGGCATTGCACTGCAGGAAATTTACCCACTCATAAATGAATTACGGAACTACCGATAAGGAGGTACTTGCAATTATGGATGCCTTAACCTCCTTTAATCATATTCTTGCAGGGCATGAATTTACGATCATAACTGACCACCAACCATTGGTGTTTCTGAAGACAGCCAAGAACCCCTCATGCAAGCAGCTGAGGTGGCGAACCCACTTGGGGAAATACAAGGCAAAGATATGTTATAGGCCTGGGAAGGGAAACTATTTGGCTGACGCTCTTTCACGTCTTTATGAGCAATTTGATCCAGAACCAAACTACGCTCAAGACCCTACCAACGAAGAAGATTCAAACCCTCATAACATACCTTTTACATCCTCAAATATGTCGCGCTTTGAACCACTTCCTGTTGTGGAACCACTTTCATCGGATAACTCAGATTGCTCTATCAGGGCAGGAAACGATTGGGGAGACAGAGTCACCCTAGAGATTAGCAATGATGAGAGAAATCATGCGGCCATGCACTGGAGTGCATGCTACGATCGTCAATGTACCATCCATGCGGACGAAAAATTTAGAGATAAGATAGTTCTACCTGAGCTAGTCTCTACCTACGAAGAAAGGAATAGCATCTTGTTACCTCCACGGCCGGTATTGGACCTGGATGCTATCAGATGACGTTTGAACGAACAACTAGAAGACTTGAGTTCGGATTATCAGGACCAGGAGAGTTCTTACCAACAACTACCAAAGGAGCCTAAGCGGCCCCTCTACTCCAATGCGGTACTAGGCCAACCAAGGCTTATACCAGTCATCGAACCACCTACCCTCCCTCACCACCAGCGTACACTCTACGAGCTTTACGAGGACTAGGAGGTGGAAGTACCACGCCTGGAGCTAGTACAGGATGAACGGGATCCGGCGGCAGTAGTGGCAGAAATGAGCAGCCGATGGAGAAGACAGATGGTAGAGGCCTACAGGAACGATGACCTGTACAAGCAGGCTTCTGATGCTAGCAACACTGGGAGAGGTGGCAAGCTATCCCACTATAGGATCTGCGATGGACTAATGTATGCAACGACCAGGGGATGTCAGGATTGCCTATACATACCTAAGGGACATGCCGTAAATGGGATGACACTCAGAGAGATCGTTATTGATGAGATTCCCAACAGAGGACACCATAGCGCAGATAGGAACCTACGCAATGCTACTGAATACATATTCTGCTCTGAGATGAGGAAGGATTTTCGAGACTATGTTCGCCAATGAGATTTTTGCCAAAGGAATAAGGAACGCAACAAGCTACCTGAAGGAGAGGCACAGTCTATGCCAGTACCCTCCGAGATATTCACCTCCTACGCTATCGTCTTTGCTGGACTATTCAACAAATCTGGAAACAACAAGTACGATACAGTACTAGAGGTTGTCGATAGGGCGGTTGGATTCACTTGTTTTATCCCTACGCATTCAAACAGTCAAGCTATAGAGACCCTCACTCTCCTCCGGCACCATATATTCACTCCACATGGAGTACCTACGTCGATTATTAGTGATGCTGATCCACGTTTTACTTCAGAATTTTGGGCCCAAAGCATGAAGTCTTTGGGGATCGAGCACATCAAGGCAGTGCCTGGACACCACGAAACCAACGGCCAGGTTGAGAGAAAGATTAGGGAACTTAAGACCGCCTTGAGGAATATTGTAAACAAGTGCCAGAACAACTGGTTACTTGCACTTCCCGAGTTAGCAGCCTACGAGAATGCAGGACATTCTGATGTCCTGAACATGTCATCATACAAAGCCATGTATGGATGAGATTACCCTATGCTGTCGACCATCTGAGTCAGAAACACCCAGGTGCCTGACTCCGATGACTTCCTGAACTGATACCAGGAATTGCGTAATGAGGCCTATCAATCTCTCAAGATGGCAAGATTTAAGAGCACCAGGATGGCAGCAAGAAGAAGGACCACACACAAACCCATTGATGTGGGCGAACAGTTGTTAATTTGGGGGGACCTGTTCACTACAGAATCTGGTGAAAGCAAGAAACTGGAACCCAGATGGCAAGGACCCTTCGAGGTGTTGGAATACGACTCCCACACACAGAACAACACAGTTGAGATGGACGCTAGGATTTACCGCTGCAAGGAAGGGGTATTTCATTGCTCAACAGTTAAGAGGTTCATAGAGAACGATGATGAGAGGTTCCCTGGCAGAGCCTATGCGAAACCAGTGCCCATCCTCATTGAAGAAGTACCGTAATGTGAAGTTGAACCAGTATTGGATCACTGCCAGCACTATGGACGAGACCAGTTCCTTATTAAGTGGAAAGGTTATGCAGATTCTGATAACAGCTGGGAGCCTATTGAAGGATTGGAGAACGCCATTAACCTTGTTCAGGAATGGTGGACAGATATCTGTCCCTGCGACGAGTTTCCTATCATTACTGGATATATTGAGATCGGATTCACACCAAAGACACCAGTATACGGGGAGTTTACTGATGAAGGAAAGATGGACGATGGATTTTGGAAACCCTACTTGGAGAGCGACTATGACGGCTCTGGAGTGTCTGATGATGGCGAGGTTATCGAAACTTGGTTTTGATTAGGATTTTGATATCTGGAAATTTGTTTTTTTTAGTTTTTTGGTTTTGGAAACAGTTGTTTTATTTCCGGGGTGTAACCGGTATTGGTTACTATTGCTAAGGCTGACAAGGCTAACAGAAACTAGCAGGGCTAGTAAGGAGTTAGTTTGTTTTGTTATTGGTTTCAAGTATTGTTTGATACTTACTTTGTTTTGTTATTGGTTTCAAGTATCGTTTGATACTTAGTTATTTTATGTTGGGTTTCTTGTGTCAGGCTGATACCCGATATATTTTATGTTTTGTTTCATGTATCGGTATGATACATATTTTGTTTGCAGTACCATTTAGGTGCATGAGGCATTTGTTTTATTGGAGGACTTTACAAGCGGAGCTTGGTTATATCCGTTGATTGGAAATCAAATGGAAGGATATGGAAAGCTTTGGAAAAGCGAGATCATGTATTTAAGAATGCCCCTCTGGAGCTTAGATAGGGCAGACTTCGACAGACAGAGTTTTCAATATACTTGGTTGAGCAGTTACTTCTTTTCAGTTCGCACGAAACCACAGCAAGTAAGTCTAGGACGTAGCGAAGCTGCCAATATAGTAATCGACGGCTGTTTGACAACCTATCGAGATCTCCGGTAGCTATCACTCACTTGAAGTCCCGTCAGTTTATGATCTGAGTTAGTTATCATTATACCTTACTGAGACGCATCCCTTTGGTGCCTGATACACCCAGAGAGGCATTACATCCGGTGTGAGAACTAAAAAAGGTTTAGTGAACCAAGGTGGTTCAACTGTTTTGAATACCACTATTTCTGCAACGTCAGCAGCAAGTATTTCTTCTAATAAGGATATGGTCGATATTGGATCAAATATCAGTATAACTTGTCTTGATAAGCAAGTATCAGTGATATTTCTGTGTTGTTGATTTGGTAATAGTTCAAAAATTGAACGTGAGGAATGAGGGTTAAGTTGAGGATGTTCCATATAATGTTGGATAGCTTATGATTTGGGTTTGGTGAATGCTGTTATCTACTCTCCGTCTTGCTGATACATTTTTTTCAATTTACTTTTGGTGTATAGCGCGTAAATGTTGACTACTATTCTCCTGAGGTCGAATGCGTAGTTCTCAGAGCACACTGGAAATATGTTGTCAAAGTTGAGTGGTCTAGAGTGCCTGTAATGTTTGTACTGATGAAAACTTTAACCATTGTGCTATTCATCATGCATTAGAAGAAATAGCACTGAGAATCATATACAGCTTTAGTGTCAAGAGAATAGCAATATAGTATTACAGCGTAACCAATTCTGTTCTGTTGAATTGCCTAAGCTGTGCTTGTATTGATAAATTCAGAGATCTGTCAGGAAAGCTCTTTTAGTAATATAGGTGAAAAGGTAAAGATTTCTTGAAAACTAATAAGTGAATATATTGTTAAGGTCTACCCTCAGTTGCTTAATGATCCTTTAACTATGTATGGGGGACCAATAGCTATATATACAATTCTCCCAGTACTTATATTAGCTATTATTATAAAGTATCTCTGGATACCTTGGCCATAATCAAAGAAAGTGGAAACCCTGTTTGACCATGAAAATGTATACTCCACTCAGTCAATTGATCCCTCAAACTATCACATACTCTGAGGGTTTCTAGCACTCCACTAGTAAATACCCTTCAATCCATTTGCCAAATGAACTAGGTTCAAGTTGATGTTGCCCAGTTGCCAGCATCTTACAGAATACCAGTTGATCTGTCCTGATGGCTGTCTTTCTTGCATATATGCACTCAAGTGCATATGCATTCGGATTATCAAGAGTCTGAGTTCTCAGTGCTTTTGAGTATTGATCTTTCACCAAGGCTGAGCAGCTCTGCTATAAACACTACTTCTTGCCAGCATAGGTAGTAGTCATATCGTAACCTCCAAGTTCTATATACTATCACAAAATAATTTGTACCATTTACTATATGGGTAATACAAGAGACTCTTATAAAGAAGTAGGAAATATGAGAAACTTTTATTTTCTACTCCTATTTCTAACATATATTTTCTTACAATTTTCCATCCTCTTAATAAGATTATGCCCAAGGCAATTCCACTGTACCAAAGTGGATACCTGTAACCTAGTCCCAAGTATCTCGAGAATCCCAAAGGGACCCTGAAGATACTATTAGGATAGGGGGAGA
>QFET01016343.1:0-33158 GCA_003316355.1 Tuber calosporum | reverse complement strand
ATAGTATCTTCAGGGTCCCTTTGGGATTCTCGAGATACTTGGGAGTAGGTTACACGCAGAATACTAGATAGTTTGGGGGATCATTGGACCGAGCAGGACAGATTTTATCAGGGTCAGATAGGGTTTCCGCCTTCTATGACCATAGCCATGGAATCTAAGGATTATTCATATATATGGCTAAAATAAGTAACGCGTGTATTGTATAAATAGCTGGTAATCCCCAATAGTTAAGGGAAATGGCCCGCACCGTTGGCCTCATCCACCCAAAACAAGGTGGCTCGCTCCCCGGCCTCAGCACCTTTGACGCATCTGCTGCCCTCAGTCCTGAGGTCTGCCTGCTGCAACGTGCAGGTCTTAAGACCTCTACCCTTTTCATTGATATTAAGGGAGGCTTTGATAATATTTCCTCTACTTGTTTATCTTTCCTACTTCGCGCCAAAGGTGTATCTCCTTATATGGTTTCTTGGGTTCGTTCCTTTTTAACTGACCGCAAATGCCGCCTGATTTTTTATGGCTCCCCTAATATTTTCTTGCCTGTTCAAGTGGGTGCCCTCTAGGGCTCTCCTATCTCTCCTTTGTTATTTTTAATTTATGTTTCCTCCCTGCACTAGGCTATCCCAAAGTGGATTATGTTTTCTTATGTTGATGATTTTACTGTCACTGTTGGGTCTGGGTCATACCAGAGGAACAGACAGCATCTTCAACACTACTACACCCGCCACTGCAGGAAGGCCACCCCACTTGGAGTCTCCTTCTCCATCTCCAAAACCGAACTCATCCACTGGCAAACTCCAAGGGATCGCTCTCCCCGCTCACTGGCCCCGGTCTCTCTCAATGGGAGTCTCTTCCACCCCTCTTCCTTAGTCCGATAACTAGGATACTGGTTCTGACCCTCGATGGAAACCTCCACCCACTTCCTCAAGAGACTAGCCCTCGCTCAGGGGGCCTTCGGCCTCATCAGGCAACTCTCTCCTCCTGGCATAGGCATAGTCCCCTACCTGAACCGCAGACTGGCCATGGGCCTGCTGCTACCGATCCTCAGCTATGGAGCTGACCTTCAAATTCGCAACGCGGCGATGTTTAGTAAGATGGAGGTCTTTTGGAGCAAGGTCCAACGATGGGTCACTAACTGCTTCTCATCGACTCCTGAATCTATCCTTCCCTGTGAGGCTTGCCTCCCCCCTCTCAACTCCCTCCTCCCCCATCGCCGCAGGATGGCCGCACTACGGTTGGCCTGCTCCCCTCCCGAGATCAACCCAGCCGCAGCCCGGCTGCCCCTATCATCTCCATCATTGTCCAACTTTAGGGCAGGGGACTCCTCCCGCCACCTCCTTTGTGGCCTTAGGGCCAACTACATCCCCCTCCGCTGGAACCAACCAAGGCCCATACCCGCCATCCGCTCTCACCTCCCAATCGATGGTATGTGCTACCTCTAGGTCAAGGTGGCACCGGACGGGTTCAAACTCCCACTGATAAACTCACACCTCCCACCGGGCACTGTTTTAGCCCCCCCTCCTCCGATCCCAGGTGCTGTCTCCTACAAATTAATGAAGGAGGAGTGCAGAAAGGACCTCCTCACTGATTGGCCACTCCGGTCCCCACCCCCTCTTTACAACCAGTACTAGCCGTCCCTATTCCCACATGGCTTCATGGGCCTCGACCGCACACAGCTGGGCGAATCCACCAAATGCACGCTGGCAAGAGCTATCTTGCTGCGCAACACTCATGGAACGATGCCGTTTTCTCTCCCACCTACCCTTCCTGCTACTCTGAGGACGAAACCTTCGAGCATGCAATTCTCCACTGCCCCTCCAAGTCTCGAGTACACCAGGTTTACCTTTCGAAGCTGTCTACGATGGACTATGGCTCTCCACTTTGGGCTGACCTGGACATGATCCTTGGTCTTGCCTCATACATCCGCGCTACTCGCACGAACTTCCCGCCCACCATGCCAGCAGTTTTTGCTACTGCTGCCTACTCCTCCTCCGACTATGACTCAGTCTGAGTGGTTTGACTTTCCTGCTATATCATTCCTTTCGGTTGTGATTTCTTTTGGTATTATTTCATTCTATTCTTTTTGAATTAGTCGCCATTGCTGGGCGCGGTGACGGTATGGTCATCACTAGGGGAGAACTTGTGTGGTTATTTCTTTTGTCTTGCACGTTTGGAATTAACATTTAGTTTATGCCATAGCTAGCGCTCCATGCAGGTTCCTGTACGTTAACAGCGAATATATGAGATATTCAAAAAAAAAAATTAAAACCCAATAGTTAAGGGATTATGAAGCAACGAACAAGAAACCTTAACGATATATTTAGTTATTAGTTAAACAACTTTAAAGCTTTCGTGAAAAATCTTTACCTTTATCTTTATTCTTAATAGAGCTTTGCTAATCTGTTCTCCATCCTTCTCGATACAAGCATGGCCTATGCAATTCAAAAGTATCGAATTGGCTACCACTTAACAATATATTGTTAATCTCTTGTCACCAAAGCTCCTTAGTATTATTGCAGCTCTTTCATCTTATGCCTGAAGAATACTACTACGCTCAAAGTTTTCATTAGTGCAAACAGTGCAGGCACTATCGACCTCTCAGCTTTGACAACGTATTTCCTGTCTGTTGCGAAGGATTCGCCTTGACATACGTGCAGTAGCACCCAGACACTTACTTGCTATACACAACAAACATGCTGAAAGAATATATCAACTAGGCGGATGGTGGATAACGGCCATCACCAAACGTAAATAAGGATCTACCTAAGATTATATGGAAAACCCTAGACTTAACCCTCAATCTCCTAATTCAATTTAAGAACCTTTACCAAATCAATAACTAACAAGTATCTCAGATACTTCACTATCAGGACAAGCTATCTTGAATTTTGATCTTTTATCTACAGGATCCTCTTTTGAAGAAATACTTTGTACTGACCCTGCGGAAATACCACTATTTGAAACTGTAGAACCCTCTTGGTTTTCTAACACAATTTTGGTCCCCATACCCGCATACTTTACCCATATCTACGCTTAATTTCATGGGCAAGACTTTATCTGGCACGAATTTCTGGACTGGGATTCTGAGTGGTCAGATTTTTCTTCTCTTTACGACTTTTTTGGCTGGAGGCCTGAGGACTCGCCATTATGAATTTTCTTATACCGAAACTATCAAGGTTTATAAGCGAGCTGCCATGACTATGGCACGAGATAACACCCCAATTCCTAGTCCTTTGGGACCTGACCAGATGATTGCCGAAGATGATATGGAATCTACTCCTTCGGCATCTTTAATTCCGCCCTGGAGCCAGACCAGCTCTCCTATTACACATTTGGGTCGTCTACCATCCAGAGTACAAAAACATGCTAAGCAAGCTAAAAAACCTGTCAGTACTCAAGATAACTTCTAGCAAAATGTTTTCAATGCATTGCGCCACCTGGGCCGATCCCTGAAAGAAAGTGCAGAAGAGAATCATGTAGTAATCTCAACATTATCACAGGAGGCCAGGAAAGGGTTTATAATCCTAGAATTATTGCAAAGCTGTATGGCTAGAGGTGTGGTTATCAATAAAGCTGGAATACAATAAGGCCGCCAAGCAGTGGAACGGCGGAGTGGCGTTACCGAAACGGAACAGAAAAGGTTACGTGCCCAGGTTCAGAAAGAATTCTGAAGCCAACAGGTTCAACAGGAACAACAGGCCAAGGTCTCAGAAACAAGGGATCGGATTCTGGGGAAGGCCCTAATGGATCTAAATGCTAAATTACATCAGCTGGAACAGTAATCGAATCGGAGGATGTATGAGTAACAAAAAATTGCTGCTCAACCACTAAGGTAACCAGGCGAAGGTATGAAGGCATACCTTGATACCTTGGTATGTCAACTGGCCAATAAACTAGTTCCAGTATCAACTCAGCATGGGCCCCGGGATGGTGATCCAGGACCATCTAACCAAGGGCAAATATCGATGCTATCAGTACAGGGTACAGTTCCACCAAGGAATCTGCATCAACACCTAGAACGATAAGGGAAAAGGAGTTGACCATGGAGGAAATAACCTACCACTACCACCACCACCAGGTACTCTTGGTGAAACCCATGACCCAGATGTTGATAGGCCCGATAGTAAGGGAGAGGCTGGACAGGGTAGAAAGGGCGGCAGGCCGTAAGGCCTTCCCAATTTACCATCTATTCCCAGAAACGATGTACCAAAGGACAGGTTAACTTAGGCTTTCATAGAACATATCAGTGGACTCTCCCGACCAGCAAAGTTAATAGCGGAACCACCCTACTTCTTGTAAGGATATGACAACCAAGATGTTCGAAATTGGTTCACAGCCGGTGAAGGCTATTTCGATCGCAACCCTACACAGTGGGAAAATCATGCATACCGGATAGTTTTTGCCTAGGGGAAAACAAAGGGGAACAAAGTGGGATCCTTCTTGGAGAAATACTGGAAGGTGATGGCTGGATTAGGTGTATACACTCGAGACCCAGACCATTCCACATGGGATCGATTTCAGCAAGAAATCATAAAGCGCTACAGGGTTGGCAAACTAGTACAGCACCCCGAAGGTACCAACAGTATAAATAAAAACCTCCCCTTATACTGAAATTTTCGGAGTTGTTTGCGAAAATGCCAATGTTTCAAAGGCTATTATTTCCATGATAGGATGAGCTATTCCAAATTTGGAAATAGTTAACCTTTTCAGATTTTGTCACTTTTTTGGAAAACAAACCACCCTTTTAGGAAATTACCCTCAAAAAATATAGCTAAGTTTATACAAAAAACCCCGATGCATATTACTGAGAGCTATGCATATTAGCGATGTATAAAAAGCTGTGCATAATTATGCATGCATGTTTCCTATGAGAATATGAATTTTTAATTTTCTTGGGAGCCCATTAGGCTCAACGTCCTATCCTCATCAGGCATTCCCCAAACTAGCGCAATTCCTTTTTCAACTTCTGAACCTCATGTTCAGTGTGCTGCCGACTTTTGCGAATCTCTTCCAATGTTAGGTTCGCCGTTCTAATAGTTTGGTCTCAGTCAGCAATCATGCTCTAGTTGGTCTGCATATCATGTCTTTGGTTCCGAATTGTGGCTTCGGTGGTGCCAAGTTGGTTTCTTAACTCATCAATTTGTCATTCCAGGTATCCTATATCCGGACTAGTATCCGTTTCAACATTTTCGCACCCATCTCTTCTCAACTGTATCCTCACTGTTGCCTTTCTTTTCCATTTACGTGCATCGTTTTTATTCCCTGGTGCCGCTTCGATAGTACATCTAGGGTAATACCGAGCATTGATTTTGTTTTGTCAATGTACCAGACAGTTGTCCTTGAAGCAGTGGATCCAAGACATGTCCTTGTGGGGTTGTTGTTGTTTGCATATTTTTGGTTGTTTAGGACACCAATTAGATCCTTCCTTGTCGAGTAAATGAATGTGGCAGTCATCGTTATAGTAGGCACGGTAAGACAGAGCGTTATGTTCTGCCTGTTTTTGTCTTTCCTCATGAGTTGCATATGGGGGGCTGGTTGGTGTAATAGCTCTAGGGCTATCGCCCCAACCGTCAGCGGGTGCCAAGGCCGTTTGTTGCTTTTCCTGATCCTCAAAGGTTTCGATTTTCACTCTAACCCATTCTGGGTTTTCCAGGGTACTACTGATGGAAACGTTCAATGGCGATGCTGGCATTGTTGAAATTCTAGGCATGGTACCATGTTTTGTAGTGTTCAGGTGAGAAGCCAGTCCACTTAGCTCTGTATTGTAGGCGTCTTTGGTGTATGTGTGAATTGAGGATTTGTTCGACTTCGTAATTGCTTTCACCTTCAATTTCAAAAGGAGGTGGTGGTGATTTTCTTTGTGAGGTCAATTGATTGTTGTGATAGGGTTCGACGAGTGAGATGTGGAAGGTGTTGTGGACCTTCATCCATTGGGGCAAGGCCAATTTATATGCACTTGTGTCCACCTTCGTAAGGATCTTGAATGGTCTGATTTTCTTGTAATCAAGCTTCTTCCATGGTCATGTAGTCCTGATGTTCCTTGGCAGTAACTAGATCATATCGCCTGACTTGAGATTCAGAAGGGGTTTTCTGGGGTGATCGTAATTTTGCTTCTGTCTTAACTGTGCACGACCATTTCCTGATGTAGGATACTGTGCAGTAGACCCATTTCTTCCTTATCAGTTCTTTCTTTTAGGATCATGTGACCAATTACCTCACGCTCTGGGTGGTGACCATAATTCGCATAGAATGGTGTGGTCTTTATTGTTTCTTGTCTTGCGTTGTTGTATGCGAATTCTGCCAATAGTAATAGGTTGGCATAATCGTCCTGTTGATAGTTGATATAGGCTCGTAGGTATTGTTCGAGTATGCCATTTGTCCTTTTGGTTTGTCCTTTGGTATGAGGATGGAAGGCGGTACTCAACCTTCTTTGATCCCTAATAATTTCGTCATTTCTCAAGTCAGTTCCGATATGAACAAGGTTCCTTGATCCGTGATAATATCCTGAGGCCATCCATGTATGCGAAATATTTCCCTCAGGAATATTTGCACAAAGTCTTTAGTATTCATATCCTTGTTACAAGGTATGAAATGACTCATTTTGGTTAATCGGTTGATTACCACCAGTATGACATCATAGCTGGCTGAAATATGAATGTCAGTAATATAGTCTATTGCTATAGATTTCCATGGTTGGTGTGGGGCTTCGTTTGGCTGCAGTAGTCCATATGGTGCATGTCGGATTGCTTTTGTCATCAGACAAGTATCGCAGTTTTTGACATATTGTTTAATATCGTCCCGCATCTTGGGCCTGTAGTATTGCCTGGCTAGAAGGGCGGTAGTTTGCTTGTTCCCCCATGGCTGGCTGTTGGTGGATCGTGGTTTAGTCGTATTATCGTTGTCCTTATCGCTTCTTCTTCTGGGACCTAAATTTTCCCTTGATACCAAAGGTATCCTTCCCTCCATTGACATGCGCCAAGTGCCACCCCTTTCCTCTCCTTATCTCCTCTTGCCAAGGCATAGTGGATTGCACTTATCTGTATATCAGTTTTGCTTGCTTCTCGGACTCATGCATCCTCTTCTGTAAACTTCACTACTTGACTTGCTTCAAAGTAGTGTACTGTTGGTATCAGGATACTGTGTTTCTGTTGAATCCTTTCGTCATTTGTTCTAGGGATGTCTTCTACTCTTCTCGTAAGGGCGTCTGGCTTTCCTGCTTCTTTCCCAAGTTGGTATTGTATCTTAATATCGTAGTGGCTGAGTGTTTCTCTCCAGCGAATTTGTCACTCCTTGAGTTCTATTGTAGTGGTAAAGGGTACAAGGTTCTTGTGGTCAGTAAGTATTAATACTCGATATTGAATTCCTCTTGCATATCATCTCTATTCTTGTAGAGCTTGCACGATTGCAGACAGCTCTTTGTCGTGTATGTCATAGTTGCATTGCACGGGTAACATCGTCTTTGAGCGGTATGCCACTGGTCATCATTTTGCATCCTCCGGTCTTTGTCATAATATGCCTGAGTATACATATTGTGAGGCATCAGTTTCTATCACGATCTCTTTCTCTGGATCATATTGGACCAGGAGTGGTGCAAAGGTTAGGCGTCAGCGTAGTTTATCGAATGCCTGATGTTATCGGTCCATCCAGTTCTATTTAATCTCTTTCTTGGTAAGCTCATAGAAGGGTTTGGCTATACGGCTGAACCCTTCTATGAATCGCCAATAGAAGTTGCAGAATCCTATAAAGCATTCTATGTCTTTCTTGGTTTCTGGAGGTTTCCATTCCCATATTGCTTCGGTCTTGATGGGATCGACACAGAATCCGGCTCTATCGATGATGAATCCTAGGTATTCTCTTCGTTTTTTGTGAAACTTATACTTAGATGGTTTCAGGGTGAGTCCTTCCTTTCGCAAGGCTTGCATGATATTACTGACATGACTTCGGTGTTGTTCAAGGTTTTCCGAGTATATCAGAATATCATCTTTGTAGACAAGACAACTGATATCCAGGAAGCTGCTCAGGATTCTGGGGACCATCACTGGAAGGGTGCTGGGGCGTTCTTAAGTCCAAAGGGCATGACAGTATATACATGTATACCGTATTTTATTATAAATGTTGTTTGCCATTCGTCTCCTTCTTTGATGTGGATGTTATGGTATGCATTTTGGATATCGAGTTTGGTAAATATTTTGGCTGTCCTTAGCCTATTCAGGACCTCCCCTATGAGTGGTAGTGGGTATCGGTCCCTTTTGGTTACTTCGTTGAGTCCTTGGTAATCTATACATAGTCCTAGTTTACCAACTTTCTTTTTGACAAAAACCATTGGTGATCCTCCGTTTGCATCAGAATCTCGCATCCATCCTCGGTTTTTGTTGACACAGAGGAATTCTCCTAGATCTTCCAGCTCTCTTTCTCCCAATGGGTACAACTTTCTTGCTGGTACCATATCTACTTTCTTTAGGTTGATCTCTAAATGAACCTTTGCCCGGTGTGGTCCTAGCTGAATTTCTTCTTCTTTCTTCAAAATGTACAGGTACTGGTGATATTACCTTGGAACAATATCATGTGTCTTTTCCTTTTCTTGTCCTCCCTTTGCCTTGATGGCTAGTTCAGTGCTGATATTGATTGCTTCGATCCTGCAAGGCTTATTTGCCTTATAATCCCATTTGAGGATCCCTGTGACTTTGCCCCATCGATAGAACTTGCTGAAGGAGGTGGCAGAGATCTCGGTAATCTCGATTCTTTGGCGATCTAGTTTGTCAGTACTTCTAACCCCGGCTTCGCCTCTCTTAATAGGAGCCAATTGCTCCACTTTTTCGCATTATCCGATGACAATCTATTCGTATATTAATTACGCGATTCTGCTTCCAGGCTCGACTGTATCATTGTCCTTTCCCAGGTTAACCTGCACCACCTTGATTTCACCCTTATAGTCAGCGTCGATTACCCCCGCATTGACAGTAAGCAGTTCTTTAACAGCCAATCCGCTGGGTTGAGCAATCCGCCCATAAATGCCTTCCGGTAGATTGATGGCTATTCCGGTACTGACAACCTTTTGGTTATTGGCTGGGATCGTGACTTTTTCGCTTGCATACCGGTCGTGTCCTGGAGCCCTTGCTGATCCCTTGGTAGGAATCGTTGCTGTTTTGTGTAGTCTTTGTATTTTGATATTCTGGACATCCTTGGCCTGGATTTTAGAGAATTGCATGGTTAAATTCTCTTCCAATGCTACAGCTTCGAGGACTAAGTCCACCGCTGGCGAGGTTTCTAGGCATACCGTTGTACACCTGACGCTATCGACAGTAATCTTGTTGCTTTCCCAATGGATCTTAGGGTAGTGTCTTCTTAACCATGGCAGCTGTAAAACTGCTTCATGGTTAGGTAAAGCTGCGAATTCAAAAGTTAGCACTTCCCTATAGGTGCCAATGTCCATAGGTCCGTCCGCTATATGGATAATAAGTCCCATAGCGTTTGGCTCCTCATCCGCAAGGTAGATTACCCTTATTTCTTTTGCTTTCTTCATTCATATCACGTGTGGTGAGCTGAATTCTTTATCGATAAAGGTATCCGTAGCGCCTGAGTCAATCATGCCGTTAATAATGACTGTCTTGTCCTTGCCATGTAATTGCATTTTGATCATAGCATGGTCTTTTACTTTTTACAATATTTTCGTGTGTGCAAGTGCCAGGTAGATGTTGCCGATTCTGATGGTTTTGGTTGTCTTGTCCCGCAGCTCATCTTTCACTGGGGACTCTCTTCATTTCCCGACTTATCAGGTGCTTCTCAGGTCTCCATTTCGTGCGGATTGGTTCGTAGTTTCCAGCAGTTATAGTTCGCCTTGCTGTTAAACTGCCTGGTATAGTCCAGCTCATTTCTTGCATATCGGCAGTCACTGAATCTGCGCCCTGGTCTGATGCATTCCAGGCATAGGTTGTTGTCCCTTCTTCCTGTAAATTACGCTCGTGTGAGGTTCAGTCGTGGGCGTCTTTGGGTCAAATCCAGGTCTATCAGGTCTCCTCGGGTTTCAGTATTGTTGCCCGATCTCAAGGTTCTATTATCAATTCTAGGTGTTTCCTGTTGTTGTATTAAGATACTGTTGTTTCCTTGAAGGTGTTTGATCATATTGATCTGGTTTTCTTTTTCAATTACCCAAGCTGCAAGGGCATCGACATTTGTAGCCACCATGTGGTCTGCTGACCATGTGTCTTGGAGTGTTCGGTTAATTCCACTAAGGAAGTGTCTTCTCAATGTTCCATCATCCTCATTGGCCTCGGTGGCTCTCAGGGGGAAGCTATTCCAGTATTGGATTACTGGTTCCTTACCTTGTCTTAGGCGGTCGAGCTTTGTCCTTGCTGCATTTTCTGTGTCCACATCCCCTAGCTGATCTTTGAGTGGTGCAGTGAATTCCTCATAGGTAGTCCAGGTCTCTATTTTGTGTCCTTCTGCAAATAGAGTTATCCAGCTTGCTGCTGCGTCCCTTAGCAGGCCTTTGACGTAGGTAATACGTTTTCTATATCGTGTTTATCATGTCGCTTCAAAGTATAATTGGGATTGTACTATGAAGGTTCGTAGTTTGGTCCTTATTCCATGGAAGGTAGGGGGTTTCTCTACCTGGATTCGCTTGTTGGTTATCTCTCGCTGATTGTTGATCAGGTTCAGGATATCTTGGAACTTGCAGTTGTGAATCCTGCTGGTTGAATTCCTGCTCCCCCACCCTCAGTTGCTGGTCCTGGAGCAGACAATCTTTCTGGATTTAGTGTTAACGGTTCAAGGGATCTGGCTGTTGAGGCCATTCAGGTATGACGGGGCTTGCAGTCCTTGGTAACTGACTTCTGGATAGGTTTGTATTGAGTGCTTCTTCAAGTTCCAGAACAAGTATTGAGGTATTGATTTCTCTCTCTTTAAGGTCGATATCGTTATTAGTAAAGTCTGCCATTTTGTAGATGGGTATTGCTCAGGTGATGCAACCAAATGTTGTGATCCTATGCTGTCAGCTGACTTGCAACAGGTAACTACTTCCCTGTATGTTGGATGAAGATAACTGGGCTGTCCCTATAGTCTGGTATGGGGCATAGCACTAACCTCAGCCACCAGGGTAGGAGTACTGTTGCAAAGAGTAGTATTAGGCGAAGATCCACTATTGTTCTTAGGCCTATACCTACGTTGTATTGATAGCTAAACCCTATGGTTCCTATTGTACAACACCAATAGAGGAGTGGAGAGGTAAAGAGGTAAAGTAATTGTATAGGAAAGAACTTGATAGTTGCGTGAAGAGTCCTAACTACTGCTGTTTTTTTCTTTTTTTTTTTTCTTTTTTTTTTTTTTTTTTTTNNNNTTTTTTTTATATATGATATATATGTTATTAAGGTACAAGAACTTGCATGCAGCGCTAGCTAAGGCATAAACAAAACCTTAATTCCAAAAACTAAAATCAAAAGAAACCAATGGCACACGAAGCTCCAACGGGACAGGTAACGGTAAATACACCTCGTACGGTAAACTCTAGTAAGGAAAAACCAGTCCAGGAAATATACAGAAACCCAGCCATCAGGTGAGGAAAAACCACAAATTATCAAGAACTTGGGGACGAAAAAAGAAGATGGGCAGGGGACCCTATGGGGGTGCGGGCAACCAAAGGAGATGGCAATGAGGGGGGGGATAGCTACATGTCGGGAGGGGAGCCAACCTTTGTCTCTTGTAGATAGGCGACCAGCTGGAGGAGAAGTGGTATAGAAGACCAGATGGGGTCGTCCGCGCCTATCTCTATGACACCTTGGAGGTGGCGTCTGCACGCATCAGCAGTGGCCGTGCTGGAGAGTGTGGCGTGTTGGAAGGATTCGTTGAAATCACAACATCGTGGGCAGAGGGTGGACTCCCCTTCAGAGGCCCAGGAGGTATGGAGAGCTAGGTAGCGCTTGTGGGCACAGATTTGGAGAATGCGACCCGCTATGAACTTGCCGCGGCCCATGAGAAAGTGTGCCGACAGGGAAGGTTTGTATGGGTAGTAGTATGGGGCTGGGCAGGCCTGACCCCTGTCGTTAATGAGAGTCTGGTGCACCCGCCTCCTAAGGCCTGTATAGGCAGCGCGCATGGCAGTTAGAGGGGGGAGAAGAGGACAGAGGTGTGCGAGACCTGCACGTGACATGGGGGCGAAGGACAATGATCCCAGAATGGAAAGGATGATGTAGGCCATTGCATCCACTGGGATGGTGGGTGCAGACGGGCGGGCAGGTAGGGGCAGTTTTCCAGTGGAGAGGATTGACATTGGGTTAGAGGAGCCGTGTGAGGTGACACCACGAGTATAGAGCATGAGACTACAGGAGGGAGAGAAAGTCCAGGTCGGAACCACCCTCCGGCTGGGTTGAGAGTGGGTGGAGCACGTGCCAGTGTGAGCGCAGCAAGCTGACGGCGATGGGCGCTGAGGCGGCCGATAGGAGGGAGGCAGCTCTTAAGGGAGAGGACAGAGAGTTGTGTAGAGCTAAAGCAGTTAGTAAGCCATTTCTGGATCTGGTGCCAGAAGTCGTCCATTTGCCGTAGCATTCCGCGGGAGGGTATGAAGAGGTCAGCCCCATAGGTGAGGATGGGGAGGAGGAGGGAGACTGCAAGGCGGTGGCACAGGTGGGGGGAAAGGCTGCGGACAGTGGCTAAGGCGCCTTGAGCGAGGGCGAGTCGTTTGGAGAAGTGAGTTGATGTGGGAAGGGATGGGGTGAGCCAGTAAACTAGCCACCTGAGGGAGTTGGCAGGATCGTAGACCTGCCCATCCAAGTGTATGGGGATGATGCAATGGGAGCCACGCAGGTTCTTGGTGTGCCAGTGAATGTGCTCCGTCTTGGGGACTGAGAAGGGAACATTGTTTGCTGCTCCGTGACGCTTGATCCTGGAAAAGGCGGCTAGTAGCAGCTGAACATTGCGGCGATAGGAAGAAGAAGATACAATCAATGCAAAATCATCAACATAGGAAAGTATAAGGCCTCTGGAAAGGGAGAAACGACATGATGAAACATAAATAACAAAAATCAAAGGAGATACAGGAGACCCCTGAAGGGTGCCAACAGAAACGGAAGAAAAATTCCAGTTGAGCCCTGGAAGGGAAGACGCCAGGAGCGGTCAGTGAGAAAGGACCTGACCAAGGAGATAAGGTAGTGGTAGACTCCTTTTTACCTGAGAAGGGAGGAGAGAAAGAAGGGATCCACATTGTCAAAACCCCTTTGATGTCACGGAAGAGAGTGGAGATGCGTAGGGCGGGGCGGTGCAGGGTGCGTACTGTGTGGGCGAGCGTGGTGACGGCCTCAAAGGAGCAAAGACCCACAAGGGAGCCCCATTGGTTAGGACTGAGGAGACCACAGGCCCCTGCAAGGAGGGGAAGGCTGGAGGCCACAATTCTTACCAGAACCTTGGAGATTGTCTCGAGGAGGACGATGACCCTAAAGGAGGCCGGGGTGTTGTAGGATGGCTTTCGTGGCTTGTCCAGGACTACTCTGTTGGACTTTTTGAGGGAGAGAGGGTGGAACCCATGGAGGAGCAGAGTGGAAAGGAGGGCAACTAATAAGGAAGAGGTGGTGCAGTGGACCACTTTCCTTACCCAATATGGGACAGTATCAGGATCCGGCGCAAACGAGGAGGAGGAGGCCCTTAGGGCGGCAGAGATCTCATCTGAGGACAGCTCAGGGGCATCGGAGTAGGGATGGAGGTTGGAGGGGGCGCGCGAGGAGGGACGAGGTGGAAAAAGGTGGTTGAGGAGAGTACTGTTAAAAGACTCAGGAGTGTCAGAACCTGGGAGGGTGGGGAAGCGAGTTATGGCAGAACCTAGGGATAGCCGCTTGGGGGCCCAGAGGGAGGAGGAGGTGGCGTTCAAGAGGAGGGAGGTCCAGGGGGTCTTTTTTGCCCTCTTTATGTCTTTGAAGTAGCCAAGGTGGGCAAGCCTGGCACCAGAGATGTTACCAGTAGAACGGGTAGAGCAGGCTTTGCGAGCTGTGTAGTGGTGTTCTTTCCTAAGAGCAGAGAGGAGGGGTCACCACCAGGGCTTGGCCATGAGTGACGGGCGCGAGAGGGGTGTGTAGTTACAGAGTAAGGAAAGAACACGACATAAGCCTGTGTGGAACCATGAGGAGAGAGAAGCAGAGGTGGCGAGGCGGGGGGCGTCAGGGACTGTAAGCTCCTCAAGTAGGGGTGAGTGGGTGGCCCAGTCATTCAAGGGCTAGTTGGAGCGGGTAGGTAGTTGTGTGTCTTTAGGATGCCTAAGGAAGAGCAAAATGGGGACATGGTGTGAGCCAGATGAGATGAGAGTTGTGCTCCATGAGGAGAAAGACGGAAATAAGCCCAGAGAAGAAAAGGAAAGATCTAGGACCCAGGGCGTGGCCCCGCTGCCCAAAGTGAAAAGGGTGAAAACCCCAGGTGTATTCAAGAGCTGGTAGCCAAGCTCAGCCGCTCTTGAGATGTAACGAAAGGAAACTGCTAACTCAGTGGGTGAGTGGGCCCGTAGTGGGTTACAGGAGGGGTGGTGAATTTTGAAATCGCCTAGGTAGAGAATAGGAAACCCATCCAGGGGAAACAACTCGAAAGGAGAAATAGTACGCGAGGAGGAGGCCCTGCCGGGGAGTGAATATGAGTTCAGTACCAGGAGGCGTGAAAAGGAAAAACCAATAGGTTTCTTCGTCTGGAAAAAAACAAGGTCCATAGTGTCTGACCTCTCGAAAAAACTGGAAGTATGACACTCATGGAGAGTAGGGAAGAAGAAACATAACAAGCCACAAGTGGCTTTTTAGGGGAGGAATAGGGGGGGGAGAAGGATTTGAAACCCGAAAAGCTGGGAACACGACCTCGAAAAACCAGAGGGTCCTGGATGAAGACGAGGGAAATAGGAAAGGAATCTTTAACTAAAGAATTAAAAAAGGAGGAAAATTGATCCCAGCTACCCAGGCAGTTGTGTCGAGCAAGGGAGAGAAAGGAGGAGGCCCTAGGGGCCTCATGTGCGGGAGAGATGGTAGAGTAATCCATTACTGGGCAGAGCCCATAGGATCACCGGGGGCAGGAAAGGGGCCGGGCTCCACCTGGGAGGGCGGAGCACCGTGCAGTGAGGAGGACCTGGATATGCCAAGGGCGGACTAGACAGGCCTCAACGGCCAGGGGGTGGTTAGGTTAACTGCAGGACCTGAGGGACCAGGATGGGGAGTGGAGGGGTCAGAGGCTGTCGTAGAACCAGGGGGAAGATCTGGCAAGACGTCCATGTCGTCATAATCTGTGGTGGGATGGGTGGGAGCCGGAGCAGGCGGGGGTGGAGCTGGTCTGGATAGGCAGTCCTGATCGCGGGCGGAGTGATCCCTGTCGCAGTTCGGGCACCAAGGGGGGTAGGTTAGATAGCAGCTGAGCACGGCTTTGTGGGTGCCTTGTTTGGGGCATTAGGGGTTGGAGAATCTATGGTTGGTTCTCGTGTGATGGAGAGACTAGAAGGGGTAGACTGGGTAGGGTGTTTTGCATCGTGGGGCCACATGACCAATGGCCCAGCAGTTGTGGCATTGTGTGTAGGGAAAGGAGGAGAAGGCCCTTTCAGAATGCCTATTGGGTGAGAAGGGAGAAACATGTGGTAGGAGAGAGGAGGCATGCTCAGCGGCTGTGGTTAGGTATAGAGAGCAAGAGTGTTTGAGGCGGGAGGCCGGGTCCCGATTGAGGAACCTAGCGGACAGGAGAGGAACACCAGTGGACTTAAGTATTGACGTGGAGAGGCGAGAGCAGAGGAGATCTTCATTTTCGTGGAGGCTTCCGGAGGGAACAGAGTAGATAGCAATCTGAACGGCTTGAGGAGCCTGGTGGTAGGTGAGCTAAGGGTTGGCGCCGTCTGGGAAGGATTGGTTGAGGCGCTTGGTGAGGGCTTCAAAGTATGGGGCGTAAGAGAGGGTAGGAACTTGGCCATCAAGGCCAGTTAGGGAGACAGAGCCCAGGTCGTTGACAGAGGCCTTGAAGTCACGGGGAAGGACGGAGTTGGCATAGACCAGTACAGAGGCTGCTAGGTCGGGAAGAAGGCAGGAGATGACAGCTGCATCAGGGCGGTGGGCTGGTGATGAAAGGGGGGTGAAAATTCTGAATGCTGCAGTGGTGTGCGGGGGTGGAGGAGGTGGTGGTTGTGATTGAGGGGAGGGGAGGGCAGAACTGGAGGAGACCGTTGTGGCTTGGTTGGCTACAGAGCGAGGGCTAGTTTGGGAATTTGTCCTATTCCTTCTGCCTACTATGATCTGGGCATAGGAGGGGGCGGAAGTATCACAGTCGTGGATCTGATCACCAGAAAAACCATGGATTACCAGGGGGGTGCCTTCAGAGGCAGGGGCAGGAGGTGGGGAAGGATGGGCAGAATGAGGCGCATGGCGTCTCAGAGTAATGCCAGGACGGGGAGGGATGGCGGGGGAGTGGTGGTAGCGGGAGGAGGTGCATGAGTGACATGGTAGGCCAGGTCATGAAGCACAGAGCGGATTGAGGCTAGGCTGGGGGCTGCAGGATCTGCAGTTTGGGTGGAGTTGGGTAAGCCAGCACTGAGAAGTGCGACTGCTGAGGAGAGGGAGTCAAGCTGGGCGCCAAGGGCCGAGATTGCACGAAGGGCACCACACAGGAGTGGGATCAAGGTGATCTCTCCAGTGGAGAGGTCATTGAGGCCTGGGGGAGAGATGGTGGGGACCTGAGCGGAGGAGAAGTTGATGACTTCCTTGCTTTTGTCAAGGAAGGACGAGAGGAAGCTGAGATGGAGGGTGACGTCCAGTGTGGAGGCAGTGTCTAAGGCTGGTGCAGGGGCAGCGGCGAAAAGAGGGGAGGAGGGGTACCGGCTTGCGCTATGACCAGGCTTAGGGTACGCAAGGACCTAAGCTAGGAGAGGTGTGCGTGGGATCGTGGGAAGCGAGTACACTTTTGACGTGGTGGTGCAAAATGTAGTGGCAGGAAAATAGGGCAAGCGAAGTTTGGTCCTAACTACGGCTGCCTAGAGGTCCTCATATAGTCACTCTTCCCTCAACCCTAACCCTGGTAACTCATATCTATGAGTCACACTCGCGGCATGACTCATATTGAGTCATACTATGAAACACATCAGCGAACTCTTATGAGTCAACTATGCAGCGTACCAAACCCATCAAAACTCATAAAACAAGTCATGTATCATAAAGTGGTCACATGTGCGAAACCTATGACTCATAATATGAGTCATGTGCACGATCAACAAACCACGATATAACAATGATTGCACTAGTGTGCATCATGTAAAACCACATGACTACTACTGAGTCATAGTGCAAAATCTAACAGCCTTATGACATATAACTATGAGTAATGTGAAATCCTGCCTTGCTTAGTCACCAATGGTGACAATGTCCTTACTTTATATAATTCCTGGGACATTGTAATGGAAAAGGAAACTCTGCCGGAGGAAGATGAGAACGAGGATGGAAATACTAATTCGGGGAGAATAGATCAATTTCGCGACCGATACCACTGGGCCTTGGCCTACTTCCTTGAAACGATTGACCTCCAATGGCTTATTTTGTTGGCCATCCACAAAACACCCCCCACTATCTGGAAAGCATTCCAAGACCAATTTGCTAGAGCAAACGCCACCTCCTTCTTCGAACAACGTAACGCTGTCCATGATACCAAGTACGATACCTCTGCACCTATTGCAGACCACATAAACAAGTACGACATCCTCTCGAATCGAATGCAACAGTGTTGCTCCTCCTCTTCTGCTGACAACTAATATGCTCTACCATGTGTATTAAAATCGGTTTTTGAGTCACCCGAAGCCAAAGCATCAGTTCTTCTCTGCTCCCTTCCCTAGGCAATGAGTAACATCGCTGACAACCTCTAAACCAAGGAGGACCTTAACTACGATCATGTCTACAATAAGTTGTTGGAGATGAGACCCTCGGGTAGCCTGTTGGACAACAAAGCATATAAAAGCGGTGATATTAAAAGATAAGGAATGTAACCTCTATGGAGACCTGTGGCGACATCCAAGGAATGTACCTACTGCAATTTGCATTACCCCACTGCTTGTACTGAGGGACATACCTGGAATGAGAGTAATAAACTCAATGGCGACAACCAAAAGAAGCAGGAAACGAAAGCTGTTACTTCAGCAAAAATCGTCAAAGAAGAAATATCTGAACCGGTCAGTACAACGACATCCCTCCTCTCTAGGCAAAAGACTCCTCACCTTCACAACCGGGTAATCGATACAGGCGCAAGCTCACCTATGACCAGCAACTTAAAGCTTCTTACAAACTTTGAACCAAGTACAGGGACTGTTAAGTTAGGCGATGATTAAGTAATAGAAACATGGGGCCGAGGAACTGTCAAGCTCATGGCCAAAACTTCAAAGGGTCATGTAGCCTCGGTATTCCTTAAACATGTTTTCTGAATTCCGACGATAGGTCAAAGTAACTTGTTGTCATGGCACGCTATTGTTTCTAGAAAGGAATGGTTTTTCTTTGTATAGTAAAGCAGCGGATATGTTTTTATACTGGGAGAATAAAAGAAAAGTAATATGGGGAAAGTTGATGGTCAAGATAATGTTGTGCAAGAAGAGAAAGTAGTAGAGAACAAGATGACTTACCAACAGTGGCATGAAGCCATCGGACAACCCACACTATCCTACCTCAAAAATACCAACTACTCAGACCATGCAAATAGCCGCGAAGTTGCGAAAGACTGGCAGTGTGAAACCTGCATTATGTCTAAATCAACAAAACGAAAACCAGAAACAACAGAAAAAGATGTCAAAATCCCTATTAGTTAATCCACTCTGATCTGAATGAAAATTCTCTACCCCTTCCATCAGAAACTCCTGGTACTATGTCACCTTTATTGATGATTGTACATGGTAAACCTGGATTTATCCTCCCAAAGTGAAATCTGATACTGTTAAAGTATTCAACCAATTCATCAAAGAAAGATGTACCCATGATAACGCTACTATTAAGCGATTCAGGACCAATAACGGAGGAGAATATGTCAACAAAGATATGACAACCAGGTTTGAAAAACTGGCTATCATACAAGACAAAATACCTCCTTACTCTCATGAATCTAATGGCATTGCGCAACAGTACAATACGACTATTGTCAGATCATCACACTCTATGTTACCAGGTCTTACATGGCGTTTATGGGACGAAGCGGTTACATCAGGGGTATACCTCCGGAATATCCTTCCTAACTGATCCTTTGGAAAACTAACGCCCTATGAATCTCTCTATAACAAGAAGCCATTGGAAAACCACCTACGCCACTATCGGAGTAAATGCTTTGTCCATATACCTGAGGAGACCAGAAAACTAAGAACAAAGTTACAGCCCTGGGCCATAGAAGGATACCTGGTTGGATATACTTCCTCCAGCAAGATATATCGTATATACATATGTAACATGTGTAGATGTTCCGGTACCTCTATTCCCACTCTCGTTAGCCTTACCTTTGTCAGAATACATTCATTTGATTTGATTTTTTTGTATTTGATTTTCCTATCGGAATCTCTAGATTCTGGCGCCCTGATTACTTTATGCTTTGGAGGATCCGCAGGATTATGCCCCAGGAGGTTCAAGGGAAGCAACAGGTCATGTATACTGGTGGTAGTATAGAGGCAGTGTTGAGGGAAAGCCTTAGGCTTTCCAGGACTCTGGCAGGGCCACAGGATTCCGGTAGCTGTACATTCACCGGTTATGATAGTGGCGGCAGGTTTCCAGAGCCTCAGCTATTGCAGAAAAGATTTGATGTATTTAAGAGGGGTCTCCTGGCTAGCAGGAGACACGAGACTTGAGACAGATGCGGAGAGAGTGAATACACTTGGTTGAACGGCGATCCTTTTGTTCCCCTTCGCTCTATAAACCATCTATTGTACTCCCCGAGTCTTTGCCTCTCAGCAGGTCTCCCTTAGACACCAAAGCGATAGCAGGCTACGGTTTTGGCTCTATTGTATAAGCGTTCACACAGGCTAGCGCCTGTTACATTTTTTTCGCCTCAGCAGGTGATATCTGGTTCTCAGGATTGAGAACAGTGGGTAGGATTGATCACCCTTCCCTTTTCTTGATAACTAGTTAGAAGCAGGAGTGACAGGGAGAGACTCCCGGCTCTAGTGCTACATTCGTCATTACAGACAGAAAAGGTCAGACCACTAGGTCTGTAAGGTTATCCAGACCTCCCAACAGACTTGAGAATTACCCAGACACAGACCCCGAAGAAGAAGGTAACAATACACCTATACCTAGATAAAGTTTCCTACAACCGGTGCCTCCTCTAGATAGGAATAAACATGATAATACAACCAGGAGACCTTGATACAGCCTCAGACGAGGACTTTACAGTAGAGCAAATCGTTCAAAGGGAAAGCCAGAGAACAGAGACAGTTCAGAAATCGAAACCAAGAACCAGAATCATCTTGGAAACAGTCTTTGGAACCCTACCACACTCTGCAGTACTCTCAAGAAGCGAGACACCACCTGGCAGGTTCCCAGACTCCCCAGGACCCTCTAGACCACCACCAGTACCTCAGGGAAAAGGGAAAGAAGCAGAAACTCACAGACTTGCCAGCACCTCCACCAGCATCTAGGACGATGGCTGACGCTTTGGACCAACATAGGAAACTAAAGATCAAGCTTCCACAACCATCTAAGTTCTGTGGTGAAGGCGAAGAGCTACAACCAGACAAACTCAAGCACTGGTTAAGGGATATTAAGAAGTACATATCCAAGTATGATGTCCTTGATGACACAGAGGATGTGGTGGACTACTATTGCGCCTATACAGAAAACCGAGCACATAGTGCATACCTCAACCTCATGGATGAGTTTGAAGACAATCAACCCTCCCTCCAAGAATTCAAGAATCGCTTTAAGTAGCTTTTTGAAGCATCAACCAACACAGATGACCTGTACCTCAAATGGCAGAAGATACAACAGTCCTCAGGAGGCAAGCCAGTAAGAATTTCCAAGATTGCTGGAGAACTAGAAGACCTAAGAGGAACACTGCCTAGAGACTCAATATCAGACTATGCACAAAGATAGCGCTTGTTGGATGCCATGGATCCCAGGCTCAGAGGAAATGTGGAACTACAGATAAGAGATACCAATACTTGGAATCAAGTTGTCCAACTGGTAGAGACATATGATGCAACAAGGTTCAAGACAGGAGCCCATGGGAGTAGCGGCAGCTCCTCCTGCACCTCCGGAAATAAGCCAAACAAAGTTAAGAACTCTCCACAACAAACCACCAACTAGCCAGCAGGAAAATGCAAAGCTCCAAGGAGAAAATTGACCCCTCCCAAGCAAAAGAAGCCAAGCAAGCAGGAAATGGATCTAGGCAAGAGAGCAGGAGCCTGTTACTACTGTGGAGAAGCAGGACATATGGCAAATGATTGTCCAAAGAAGGAAATAAAGTCCAATCATGTCACTGTCACACAAGACACACCTGATAGCGATGAAGAGTACTATGAGGCAGAAAGCAATGATACAGAAGAGTTGGATGGAAGGAATACCATCATAACTTACAAGAATACTGTTGGCACCCCCAAGGAAGCGGCCAGGCCATTCCAAGCATTAGAATTCACAATACTGGTCAACAAGAAACCCGCCAGAGTCCTAGCAGACACTGGATCCATTGGCGGTACCCTAATCAGCAATCGCTTTGTTACAATAAACAATATCCCATATACCAATAAGAAGACGTCTTCAACGCTCAAAATGGCAGTCAAAGGATCCAGATCAAGCAGCAATCACACCTGCATCACAGATATCGAAATTGGAAAAATGAAGGTATCCAAGGTACACATGAGCGTGACTCCAGCATCAGATTATGATATCCTACTCAGTATGGATAACCTCATACGCTTTGGAGCGGTCATAGACTGCCAGAAAAATACCCTCTACTTCCCTGACCGCAAAGTCAGAGTAAACTGCAAGGGGAACAGCCGCCAGCCTCGCTCAGCGATGGCTAAACAGGAAGATATACCAGATTTCCTCAAGATGTTCTCACAGGTTTTTGTCATAGAAATACCTAAAACCCTACCACCATTGCTGCGCTTTATCCACCAGATCATGATCAAGGACCCAGACCTTTATATCAAGATGCCTACCTTCAAGACCACAGAAAAATTGATCCCTAAATTCAATGCATGGATAGAGACGCAAATCAGGGCAGGGATTCTCTATAGATCACAGACTCCTGGAGGCGCCAGCATGTTCATTCAAGGGAAATATGATGCCAGGATAAGACCATTAGTGGACCTTCGCTACAGGAATAGGAATACTAAGAAGGACGAAGCCCTAATCCCTAATCAGCAGCTCATACTCAATACATGGGGTAGAGCCAAATTCCCATTCAAGATAGACCTCAGTGATGCCTACTTTCAGACCAGAGTTGAGCCTGACGATTAGAAGTACAACACTAACAAAACACCCTTTGGAGGCTTCGCCTGCAAAGTAATGCTGCAAGGAGACACAAATGCGCCTGGAACTTTCATGAGAGTGATGGAAGATACACTATCAGAAGAATTAGGAGTCTTTGTATGGGTAAACATGGACGATATCCTGATATATAGAGATACACATCAAGACCATCCTCAAGCATATCAAAGCTATTTGCAAGAAGCTTGAAAAAGCACAGCTATATGCCAACCCAAAGGAGAGTGTCTTCTTTGCACAAAAGCTTGATATCCTAGGTCACCTTGTCGATGATAAAGGCATTCACCCAGCACCAGAGAAGATCAGAAGCGTTGAGGACTGGACAAGACCTCAGAACAGAAAGGAACTTAAGAGCTTTGGTGGGATGGTTAATTATATCTCCCAGTTCCTACCACACATCGTCACCATTACTGCACCACTTACAGAGCTTACCGGCAATACTGAATGGATATGGACAGACCTGCAGGAAGCACCCTTTCAAGCAGTGAAAAAGGCGGCGAAAAATCATCAAATTCTAAAACCTATTGACTATAGCAACACAGAACCAATCTGGCTATTCACTGATACATCTCCTACGAGTTGTGGCACTTGGATAGACCAAGGACCAACCAGAGATACAGCCAGACAGGCAGCATTCCATTCCAGGAAAGTGTTACCCTCTCAGAGTAACTACCCCACCCACCAACAGGAAGAGCTTGCAATAGTTGAGGCTGTACAATCCTTCGCCCACATGTTGTCCCACACAAAGTTCACCATAGTTACTGACCATAAGAGTCTTACAAAGGTCATGACATAGAAGAATCTCAGTGAGCGGTAGCAGTGATGGATAATGCATCTTAGCCACTTTGTTTTTAAAATAGAATACATGCCTTGAGCTTCGAATTTTCTGGCTGACTATCATTCGAGAGTTCATGAAACCAATTCAGGGCCTGAAGATATAATACTACAGGACCCCACCTCCGCAAATTCAGATCTCCAGAACCACTACTCCATTCATATTAAAAACCAACTACACTTCTTCCTTATACTATAGCTTAGATTCCGACAGTGAAATGGAAACCAATGAAGAAACACAGCACTCTCCATCACTAACTACTCGCGAATCGATCAATCGCTCCTCCCCAGACTACCTAGCATGCAAAGATATAGCAGACAATGCAGTCACTCACTTCCAAAAGTGCAAGAATAGCGGTACCAGCAACGATAGCAGCATACAGACAGGCAACTCTTAGGGAAACAAGGCTACCTTGAACCTTCACCAGACTAGAGAGGAACGAAGCCATACTGCAATCTCTTTGACTTCCTGCTATGATGACCAGTGCATTACACATAGAGACAGCAAAGAAGCCAATGGATATTTCTCCAAGGACACTGAAAAGCGAAAGCAAGCATAGAAAGCGAAAGCAACATCAGATACCTCAATAGACAGTAGCCCCCTTCCATCAAATGATAGCTCTATGTCCCTACCATCATCAGGAAACAAATACCTCACGCTTGCAGATATGTTAACTCCAGCCTCCGCACCTCCTGCTTCACCAGCTTCACCAGCTTCTAGACCCCTCTATAGTGATCCTGAAGCTTTCTGGAATTCTACAGAAACTGACAAAGCCCTGACCTTTCTTGGTACCATCCATTCATCCCTCATGGGAAAATTCCGCCCAGCTGTCTTTGAAGCTCTCCAGAATGATCCTCTTTTCCGTTAAGTCCTGGAGACCACTGACAAATTACACTATTCGATCGAGGATGGCCTCCTCATAGCTGACAATACCAATAGCTATTCTAACATCTATATCCCTATGGGACCCTTAGAAAGGGGTGTATCCCTACGGGATTTCATCCTTAAAACTGTTCATGAAGGACTAGGATATTTCTCTGCTCACAAGTCCTACAAGTACGCCGCTTGTTTCTTCTACTGGCCTCAGATCCGCCAGGACTTCATAGCCTACTGTCGCTCTTGAGATCAATGTCAGATCAACAAGGAACCCACTACACTTCCGGCAGGTAGATCTCTAGCCCTACCAGCTCATGACGAAGCCTACCAATGCCTTGCCATCGATTTCGCTACCCCTTTCAACAAATCAAACATCCATACAACTATCATGGTTATTATTGATCTCTTTACCTCCTACACTTATCTTATACCACTTCGGGACTCTGCCACCTTTGAAAATGTATTCAGCAAGCTCCAGAACTCGATATTTGATGTTCATGGACATCCCCTAAGCATAGTACTGGACCAAGACTCCTGCTTTACCTCCAAGTTCTGGTCTCAGATGATGTAGTCAATGGGAATACAGGTCTGGATGGCAACTCAATACCACCACCAAACCAGTGGCCAGGTAGAGCGCTGAATTCGCACCGTTAAACAGATGATAAGGAACTTTATCAACAAAACACAGAACAACTGGTCCAATGCCATCCCAGCAATAGCAGCAGCAATAAATGGCGCCCCCCATCAATCCTTAGGAATATCTCTATACCAAGTACTCTATGGATGCCCTTGGAAGCTCTTCAATCCTGTCCTCAGATCCGCCAGCAAAGTACCAGCAGTGGACGAGATCTTGAATGCCGATAAAGCCACCAGGAAAGAAGTTGATAAGGCCAGAAAGCATGCCACATTCCGGCAGAGTGTGAACGCAGATAAAAAGAGGAACCCCTAACGAAGACCATTCAATATTGGCACTAGTGTTCTTGTTAGAGGACGCCCTTACACCTCCGCCCCTTGAAGATCCAACAAGCTAGAGCCTCGCTGGTTTGGACCCTTTAAGGTCCTAGAGCATAACTCTAGTAGCGATAACTACAAGCTTGAATTGCCCTAGAGAATGGAGCGCCACAAGCCATAATTTCACATCTCATGCCTTAAGGAATACCATATGAACGATCCCAATAGATTTGTATTCTAGAGAATGGATAGGCTGGCCCCTATACTCATCAACAATGCAGAAGAATGGGAAGCAGAGGAGATACTGGATTATCGCCTTCAGAACAACAGAGTCGAGTTCCTGGTACACTGGAAAGGGTATGAAAGGACAGATGACTCTTGGGAACCTATAGAGAACCTGGAGAACTCAATAGAAATCATATCAGAATATTGGAAAGAAATCTACTGCACAGAACCGATCCCTAAGATCACCTCCCACTATGTGAGAACCTCTTGGGACCATGTGGAAGTATCTACAATCCCTTGCCCCAGAACTATAGTACCCAACGATTTCTGGCAGTCCTATAATGTTTAGGAATATGATTCTGCAGGCTCAGATGATAGGTACTTCAACACTGATGATGATTTTATACTCTGGCCTTGGGAGAGCTGCGTTGTGGCCTATGGCCTTAGGAGAAGAGAAGTTTTGTTCAGATTTGGGGAATATAACATGTGTACATCTTCTGGTACCTCTATTCCCACTCTCGTTAGACTTTCCTTTGTCAGATTACATTCATTTGATTTGATTTCTTTTGTATTTGATTTTCCTATCGGAATCTCTAGATTCCGGCGCCCTGTTTACTGTATGCTTTGCAAGATTGGCAGGATTGTGCCCCAGGAGTTCCAAGGGAAGGAGCAGGTCATGTATGCCGGCGGTAGGATAGAGGCAGTGTTGTGGGAAAGCCCCAGGCTTTCCAGGACTCTGGCAGGGCCACAGGATTCCGGTAGCTGTACGCTCACCAGTCATGGTCGTGGCTGCAGGTTGCCAGAGCCTCAGCTCTTGCAGGAAAGAATTGATGTATTTAAGACTGGTCTCGAGGCTAGCAGGAGACATGAGACTTGAGACAGATACCGAGACAGTGAATACACTTGGTTGAACGGCGATCATATTCTTCCCCTTCACTCTATAAACCATTCTATTGTACTCCCCTTGTCTTTGCCTCTCAGCAGGTCTCCCTTAGACACCAAAGCGATAGCAGGCTACGGATTAGGCTCTATTATATAACCGTTCACACAGGCTAGCACCTGTTACAATATACCATCATGGCACAAGATCTGAGAAACGTGTCAGCTCCACTGGAAAACCTAGACTATACTACCTCTTGATCCCTAGGAACCTGCACCCACAGCAGAGACTTTTGCAACAGTCTACCCACCTTCCTACCAAAGACTACCACTACCCAATTAAGCTCTACCACAGGAAGCAAATGACAAACCAACCATTGAAGTACATCTACCTCCACCGCCTAAACATCCAGAAGAATATGACCATCCCCAAACTCAAGAAGAAATACCTGAACCTCCTCTACTGGAAGTACAACAGGAAATTCCTGCAGAGATACGGACAAGATCTGGCAGACCCCTTCGCCCACCACAATTCTTAGGCAGTAATGTCACTGTACCATCTGGCGAGGATCCAAGACCTACACCCAGGCAGTGAACAGCTCGCTTAAGGAACAATGGACCCAGGCCATGGACGAGGAAATAAAGGTACTTGAGAAAAGTGGTACTTTCGATGAAGTAGATAAATCTACAGGACACAAGATTATTGACAGTAAATGAGTTTTTGAGACCAAGCGAAATGCTGATGGTAGATTAGAATGGTACCTTGCAAGGGCAGTTGCCAAAGGAGTCTCATAATTACTGGGTTTTGACTTGGAAAATACTTTCGCTCCGGCCGTCTGATATGAATTACTTCGCTTCCTCCTTGCAATATGTGCTAAAAAACAAATGGTCACCACGGCAATTCGATGTCAAATCTGCATTCCTTGATGGTGAGTTGAGAGAAGAAGTCAACATGCGACCGTTACCAAGTTTCGGTAATGGAGACAAAGTATGGCGACTTAACCAATGACTCTATGGACTTAGGCAATCTGCAAAAGCATGGTACACTCTCCTCTCTAGATACTTAACATCCAAAGGTTTTGCGATATCTGCCCTTGACCAATGCATGATGCTGCGCAGTAAAAATGACATATACCTATAAGGATTAAGTTGAAGCCATTGCTATATACTCGGCCAACACGCCTCAAGCTACTTCTCCCATGGAAGACCAGGAAACGGCATTGAAGATTAGGACTTAGGGAAAGCTACATTCCTACTTGGCCTACACATCACCTATACAACAGACGGGATACATCTTACCCAGCAACGATACATCAAGTCAGTCCACGAGCGATATGGAATGGAAAACTCCCGGCTAGTCTCAACACCCTTACTCCAAGGCATTCAACTACGGATAAGTAGAGGTGATGAACAAATACCGGACATGTCCATATACCAATGTATAATAGGATCACTTGTGTGCCTGACAACTGGTACCAGACCCGATCTAGCACATACAATATCCTCTCTCTCACAACTTTCTCCCTGCCTGACCGAAATCCACGTAAAGGCACCTAAACACGTCCTTTGGTACATTCACGGTACAAAAGACATTGGACTCTTCTACCCTTGTAAAACTACAAACGCTATGAACACCTATTTGGATGCGGACTTTGCAGCCTATCTTGATACCCGCCGCTCCTTCGCCGGGTATGTTATTCGTTTTAACAATGCGTGTATATCCTCTCGGTCCAAGAAGCAAGCCTTAGTCGCAACATCTACTACAGAAGCGGAATATGTAGCTATGTCCCTAGCAGCAAGGCAAATCCAATGGTACATCAAAGGTCTTAGTGACAACCAGCTTACAACACCATTCACTTTACCTGCCGACAATACCGGCGCGAATTTTCTGGTAACCAATCATCACGAAAATGAACGAATAAAACATATCCATATACATTTTCACCAAATACGAAAAGAGATCGTAAATGGTCCTTTCACACTCCTGAAGTTTGCATCATCAGAAAACCTTGCCGACATTTGTACTAAGGCACTTGCGAAACCGGCATCTGAACTGATGATGAGATGGTGGGGCTGTAGATAAAGAGGGGAAGTGTTGAAAGTCTTCAATTCGTTTCATATGTATATTTCCTACGGTAATATTGTTCATGTCCCTACTTGGTTATTTCCGGTTTACATAGGGAAACTACAGATATTACTACAGCTAGGGTATATCATATTCTTGGTTATATATCCTGATAATATGTGAGGATTAATGCATATATTTCTCATGTTAAGTGTGGGATTTCTAGGTTATCTTTCCAAGTATAGTAACCTTTTACCGGTCTTGTATCAGGAGTTATCTTTCCATTTATTTCGCACTCACCACTTCAGATTATGCATATTTTTTGGGATTTCCTTCATGGTTTTTCAGGGTCAAACATGTTCGCACTTTGGTTTCTTAAAATGTTTTCCTTATATTTGTTTCTGAGTACATGGAGGATACATACCTGTATAAAGAACTGGTTGCCGCCTACTTTGTTTAGTTAATTAAGGACAAGAACTACTACCAATCTACCTTCATACTACAATACTCCTCACACAAGCGTGCACATAGTAGTCTCTTAATACTGTGTTGTATTTTCGTACTCATACTATAAGATTGTGCCAATACACATAATATTAATACATCCCAGATTCACAGAAGGCCTTGAGTGGACTTCTGGCAAGACCAATTCTCTCTAGCTAAAAATCATTTCGCTTCCAAGTGAAACTAGAAGGCATTTCACAAGAGGATTGGTAGCATCCACCCCTGTAACTCAAAGTCAAGTGCTAGTAACCCAACCTGCACAACTATTTGAGGATTTAGAACTATCTTCAGTAGATAGCAGCTGCAGTAAAGAAGAGGACCAAGATGAAGCTCAAGCTCCATGCCAAGCACCAGACAAAGACCAAGACTTAGTCCAAGTCCAAGTCCAAGAATAGCTCTACGAAGAAGTACAATTCAAGAAAGAACCAAACTCAGAATCAGAATCAGATTCTAGTCCAGAGGACGCTCTAGGCCAAGCACCCTCCAGCTTGACCACTTAGACCACCTAGTCTAACAAGCAAACCAAGAGAATCAAGCCCTGCACCTAACGATTTACCTTGTTCACCAAGACCTCCACAATCCAAGCCCTGTACCAATAGCCATATCATTCCCACCTGAGGGATGTAACTGTCCTAAATGGCCTGCACCATTTACATTCATAGGAGAATGAAAATATTGACACCTATTGAGAATCAACTCATGGATGAATACAGTCCATCGATAGCTCACCAGCTTTGGCATAACTGACAATGCACCGGAAGCCTTCCAATACTATGCAGCCAATAGGAGTAAGAAAGCTCTCAACAAATTCAAAACGTATGCAGCTTCCTATGGAAACCACATAGTTGATATCCTCAAATATAAATTCAAGGGCTACTTCCTTACCTTCAAATTCACTGATACTATTTATGACCTGTAGCTACAAGTCAAGCAAACTACTGGTCAAAAAAAAGTACTGATTACCTTTATTGTAATCAGACTTGAAACCCAGAATGACAGTCCTCCTGCATGAACAATTTCAGACTATTGAGTGAAGCAGAGACTCCTAGATAATATCAATATCAAGTTCAAGTCAGAAGTGATTCCACACATCACTTCAGATACCTTCTTTAACAAGCTAGTGGAGATAGTGGAAAGGCAGGATACAATTGCCCACTCTACAGGACTCTATGGAAACCATAAGCGTCAAGGACATGCAATATCTAATGCAGTTATCTAACCAGCACCCAAGCATGCCCAGAATGGCATCCAGTGAAAACAACCAAGATTGTCAAACAACACCTCTCTGTTTCCAGGAGTATCCCAGGCGGAGAAGGATCGGAGAAGGCTAGAGAATGACAGTTACTATTGGGGAATCCATGGACACTACTCTGATAACTGCTTTGACAAGAAGAAGCATTGGAGCACTCAGTAGAAAGGAAATGGAGGCCCTGGCCAAACCAGGAGACTACAGAATGTTAAAAGAATATACCATACCAAGAAAGACGATCCTCATGCTGTGAAATCAGTCTCAGTTACCACAAACTATGGAGGACCTAGGGGAACTCAATCTCAAGCTCTTGAAGCATATATCACAGTCAGTGGCCTCAAAGCAAATGCAGTTATCGATACAGTAACTACAGGAGATAACTTCATATTAGGAAAGTCTCTCACTACCCTCCAAATCTCCAACAGAGACCTCAAGACTTCTATCAACCTGAAGATAACAGTTAAAAGTTCACGATTAGCAATCAACTATGTGGCAAAGCCTGTCATACAGATTGACAAGGAAAGCGGTGTTATCTCTGAAGCCCTAGTCTATTCCATGCACAACTATGATATCTTCCTAGGAATATCTTACCTTTCTTCACACCATGCCTTAATATATTGTGGATAATGTATTATCACATTCCCAGACAAAGGAATCACCTTGACCTACAAGAAAGCAACACATACACCAAAATGACCCATGAAGGAAGCAGATTCTGCTGACTTCATTTCCGAGTTTCCGACAGTATTCACGGTTAAGAAGAAAGTGGAATTACCACCTATGAGAGATGTCAACCAGAACATCCAGCTGAAAGACACAATTTCCAACCATAACCTGAGATTCTTCACATTCTCTGACTAGTAAACAGAGCACTAATCAAGGTCAACAAAGAAAATATAATCATTTACCCAAGTGTGATTAAGAACTGAGTCAATATTTTCTGAAAGTGCAACCACATTATCGGTTCAAACTGCTTGTAGACCTTGTACTCAGGAATGATATTATGATTAACGTCCATGGAGTGATTACCAACCAATCCATGATACTATGAACTGATGCCAGAGGAAAGTTCAGATCTACAATATACCTAGCAAACTGTTACAAACCTATCCCTAGTCTGCCGGACAAGGCACACTATCTTCTTTAACAGCAACAGGTAACGATACGTACCGCTCGTCTCACCGCTTCTTCAGATCTCGTAGCCTTATGTCGCCTAGCGACGCTGAGTCCTTTCACTCCTAGCCCGTGCGACTGCTCTTACGCGGTAGGTTTCTCGAATCACCTTTCGGTCGGTGATATAAACGGATAGTTGTAATAAGAATAAAGTATTGATTGAACTAATAGATAACATATAACATAGGAAGTACCTTGGTGGTTGCGTGAAGAACTAGCTATCTGTGTCCGTGACCCTCCTTATATAGGCGCTCTTCCCACAACCCTAATCCTGGTGACTTTACTATGAGTCACCTCTTTACTATGACTGCCATGTGAGTCATAGTATAACACACGTCCTATGACTCACAATTTGAGTCATAGTATACAATCCCCCTAGTATCCAATTTCCATAAAAGATCATGTGCGCTAATCGCGTCACATGCGTGAAACCCCTGACTCATACTTGTAGTCAGGTGCGAAAGTCATAACATCATATGACCTCACAATCGTGAGTCATGAACCAATAAATCAAATCAAACATCATAATCATAAATGATCTCACAAATCGTGAGTCATGTGAAACATTCCATATTGCTAAGTCACGATCTGTGACAATAGCTCCTCTCTCCCCTTAGCTTGAGTCCCATCAAGCTATTCACCAAGTTTCATAACCTGATTCCCAAACCTTCTCGCATCGCGACGGAACTTCCGTAATATTTGTTCTGTTGTGCGTAACTGTTTCCTGATCATCTCCAATGTCAGGTCTGCCACCTCGATAGTTCGTTTTTGGTGCGCAATGGTGGCTTGTTGCGCTTCGAGGATCTCCTCCTGGAGTCTGATCGTTCCTTGGGCCTCATCCAGTTGGATTTCTAAACCAGAAATTTTCCTTTGGAGGCATTCAATATCTGTGTGCGTGTGTTGGCTTTCGGTATCGTTGTTTCGGGTTTCCTCGCCCCTCTCCAACCGTCCTCTCCTGGCTTCCGTGCGCTGAGCATCCTTCTAGCTCAGTTCCTCTCTTTTACCCCACGCCTTGGGGTAGTATCCAGCCCGGATCTTCGCCTCCCGGTGGGCTCCACAATTATTTCGGTAGCATTCCTCCCATCTCGTTTCTGCGTGTGGTTGTTTTGGCCAGTAACTGGCTCCTTCCTTGTCCTCTCTATGGACGTTGCAACGCTCGTCATAGCATGCCGTCCAGCTCATCGCGTTGTGTTCTGATGCCCTTTGCCGGTCCTCTACTGTCGCATAGCTTGGGCTAGTTGGAGTGATTTCTCGCATTGGGTCTCCCCAACCGTCGTTCGTTGCTTCTTGTTTGATTTCTTCCCAGCCTTGGTTTATCTGGGTACCATTCGTGGAAGTGTTTGCTTGCATTTTCCGCGTGTTCGAAGTTTTCCGCTGGGTACCAAACTTTATCGTGATCAGGAGAATATCCTGTCCACTTCGCTCGATATTGGAGTTTTCCGTAATGTAGTCGTGAATCGACTATTTCTTCAAGTTCGTATTCTGTTTCGCCTTCGATTTCAATTGGTGGTGGTGGTGACTGGATCTGTGATGGGAATCTTTGGTCTTGGTAGGGTTCGAGAAGTGAAATGTGGATAGTGTTGTGTATTCTCATTGATGGGGGAAAGTCCAGCTTATATGCACTGTTCCCCACTCTTGCCAAGATCTTGAAGGGCCCCATCTTTCTGTAATCGAGTTTCTTGCATGGTCTTGTGGTCCTTACATTCCTTGGTAGGAACCATACCATATCTCCTGATTTCAAATTCGGATCGGGTTTTCTGTGTTGATCGTAATTTTCTTACTGTCGAAGTTGTGCAGCCACAATTTCCTCGCGTATGGTATCGTGCCATTGGTTCATTTCGTTCGCCGGAATCTTCCGATCTGGTATCAGATGACCACTTGTGTCATGTTTCGGGTGTTGTCCGTAGTTTGCAATAAAGGGTGTTGTCTTAATTGTTTCTTGTTGTCCATTATTGTATGCGAACTCTGCAAACG
>QFET01016335.1:0-10826 GCA_003316355.1 Tuber calosporum | reverse complement strand
TAGGGTAACCCGGAAGCATGGTTAGGCAGGGTAACCCTTTAGATAGGGTAACCCATCTCCGCAGTTAGGCCGGGTAACCACTTAGCCAGGATAACTGGTAGGCCCTCGGAAAACATGGTAAGCAGTGTAGACGCCGCCGGGTGTGCTACATTCGTGTAACCAGGTATTTCTAGCTTGTGGAATCGCGTGTAACATATAGGTCAGTTACGCAGAACCTTCTGGTTACGCAAAGGGGCGTTACACAGACTTCCGCAGCGACTTGCACCATGAGAGGCCCCAGTTACCCTACCTTGGGGATCGCGGGTGAAATCATGGATCTCAAGTTACCCTCCCCTAACGTTACGCGAAACGCGAAATCCTACTACAAGTACCCCTGGGGGGTTGGAGTGATTTTGGCGCATCCAACACCCCCTTGCGGCTCCCACGTTCGCCCCTTGCGACGGGTGGGAAGGGGTGACAGTTGGTAAAAGCCTAACAAAACTGAGAAACCGAAGGTGGCAGCGTAACCCCGTATACGTCACTGCCGTCCTTCCGACCAGGTGCTGTCCGCAGGATATATATATGGGTGGGCGACGACCGACCCGGGCAAGTTAGTAGTATTGACATCAGATTGCCTTCCGAGGGTACTCTAGGTGCCTATAATCCCTATGGGAGGTATGGGGGTCCCACGGAATAGCTATCGGAGGGTCGGGGATAAACGGAAGTTTGTCCGGATAAAACTCTACTACTTACACAACGATAGCCCAGGCGCTATACCATTAATGAGGGACGTTACATGACTCTAAGAGGCATTCAGTCTTATCACGGCTAATGTGATCTCTGAACGGTTGGCTATTGGTAGCGCCTATTTAGACAACTCAGTAAAGACACTTACCGGGGGAGCTACGCAGTCACAAGAAAAGCTGCCGATAGGCCAAGTAGACACAGTTGACTGCAGTGCTTGCATAGACGGAAAAAGCCATAGGGCAACTGAGTCTCATACCTAGGTTTGGGTCCAAAGTCGTATTGTCAGTTGGCCATTGACAAGACGGCGATCGGAAAGGTTTTTCTCTCCTGGAGGCATAATCAAGATGCATTGCAGCAAACCTTTATGATTGAACGGACTCAATTTACCCGAGCGATCCACAGGCCCTGAAGTTAATTCCGGAAGGGCCATGTGTCAGATGATCCCTGAGTGGAGAAGGGAGCTCTCTTAATGGTCGGAGTAGGGATGGGTATCGTTGGCTTTATAATTCTACTTATGTAAACGCGAACGGCACTCTACTCTGATAACCAACTATCCTCTTGAGAAAAACTTGAATTGGGTGAACCTCTGGCTTAACGATATTAAGTTTTATCATTTGATTCAATTATTTTATCTTTACCTTCTGTGAACTTTGCGTTGAGTCTTTTGGTGCGGTCGCAACCTTAGGATCCATCTTCCTATAGGGTACCCCCATTACTCCGAAAGCCAACACACGCAGGCAGATATTGAATGCCTCTAAAGAAAAATTTCGGGTTTAGATATCCTACTGGATGAGGCACAAGAAACGATCAGACTCCAGGAGGAGACCCTCGAAGCGCAACAAGCCACCATTGCGCACCAAAAACGAACTATCGAGGAGGCAGACCTGACATTGGAGATGATCCTAAAACAGTTACGCACAATGGAACAAATATTACGGAAGTTCCGTGGCAATGCGAGAAGATTTGGGAACCAGGTTATGAAACTTGGTGAATAGCTTGATGGGACTCAAGCTGAGGGGAGAGAGGAGCTATTGTCACAAATCGTAACTTAGCAATATGGAATGTTTCACATGACTCATGATTTGTGAGATCATTTATGAGTATGATGTTTGATTTGATTTATTGGTTCATGACTCACAATTGTGAGGTCATATGATGTTATGACTTTCACACCTGACTACAAGTATGAGTCAGGGGTTTCACGCATGTGACGCGATTAGCGCACATGATCTTTTATGGAAATTGGATACTAGTGTGATTGTATACTATGACTCAAATTGTGAGTCATAGGACGTTTGTTATACTATGACTCTCACGGCAGTCATAGTAAAGACGTGACTCATAGTAAAGTCACCAGGGTTAGGGTTGTGGGAAGAGCGCCTATATAAGGAGGGTCACAGATACAGATAGCTAGCTCTTCACGCAACCACCTAAGTTACTTCCTATGTTATACTTTACTATTAGTTCAATCAATACTTTATTCTTATCACGACTATGCGTTTATATCACTGGCCGAAAGGTGATTTGAGGAACGTATCCTTAAGTAGCAGTCACAAGGGCTAGGAGTGAGAGGACTCAGCGTTCCAAAGGCGAAATAAGGCTACGAGACCTGACGAGCGGTGAGAACAGCGGTACGTATCGTTACCTGTTGCAGTTGAAGATGATAGTGTGCCTTGTCCGGCAGACTAGGGATAGGTTTGTAACAACAACCAACACTGGCAAGAAGTAGGATCAGATGCAGAACTACTCAGCCTTGGTGAAAGATGATAGAGTAATTTATCCAGGCTGATCTATTAGGTCCTCTACATTATTAATAATCCGAATGCATCTCCACATGGGTGCATATGTGCAGGAGTGACGGCAATCTAGACTGATCACCTGGTATTCCTTGTGACGTTCGCAAATGCGGGGTATCAGCTTGAACTTAGTTCATTTGGCAAAGAGATCTAAGGCTATCTACTGATGGAGTACTTGACACCCTCAGAGAAACAGGCAGTTCAGGGGATTATTTGCTGGGGTGGAGTCATACATCTTCAGGGTCAAACTGTGTTCGCACTATTAAAGACCATGGCCGAAATCTCTCCGGCTTCTTCTTTATATGACCAACACAGGTACTGGGAAAAAGTATATAAATAGTTAGTAATCCCCTGTAGTTAGGGGCAGGCTCCGTGCCCGCAATCTTCCTCCCACTGGAAACTTTGCCTATGTAGGCGATCAAAACTTCACTTTTCGTGTGACAACATCTAAGACACACTCAATCCTGCCACTTGTCTAAGCTTCACTCTTTATCGATACTGCACCACTCCCTATGTTACAGTAATGGCCACAGCCTCGTCTCGCTGCTCCAGGTCAGCCTCGCCCACCCAGAACTACCCAGCCCTCTACTCCGGCTACTCCTATCGGGCCAGCACCCCAGGACCCCTCCATGACAACCTGATGACAGCCCAGAACCTCCTGAATGCTATAGTCACCCAATTTGGACTCTCCCGGGAATCCTTCCTTGCCTTTGACAACTCCCTCTACCACAACTTTCCAAACGGGAGGCGACTAGCTATCCACTCCTATTTACCGCCCTCTCCAGAATCAAAGAGGTAGTCATCTGGCTTGCCATACCAGCTACTCATGTGGATGAGATCTCCTCTGCCATCTCTGCTCCAGACCCTCTATGTACAATAGCCCCTCCCGCTATTGCAGCCCGGTAGGCCACAGTCAGAGACAGCTCCCTTCGCGCCATGGCAGGGGCCACTGCCATCCAGCCCCCTTCTCCTCTCCCACTCCCCCCTCACCCCCATCCAGCCCAACCTGGGTCTCTCTCCAACCCTGAACCCCAACCTCCATAAGAGGCAAATCAATCCCCCCACCCTGACATTCACTACTATGACACAGTTGAAATAGAGTATGATGGCAACCCCGCCGCATATGCCTTCCGCTAACCATGATCCTGGGAAGCCAAAGAGTACAGAGCTGGCAAATAACCCCCCTTAACCAAGCTTTGCTGACCTCCCACGTCCTGCAACACCAGACCCGCCCAAACCCAGTCCCGCCCGGACAACAAGTCCTATGCTGCAGTTACAGAGGGACCGTCCTCTGCACCAGGAGATAAGAGTAAAGGGAAGAAGCCAGTGTTACGATCCTATGCGGTAAGCTGGTTCTGCAACAGGTAACTGCTTTTCTTTGGGTTGGATGAATATGACCGGGCCGTTGTTGTAGTCCGGTATGGGGCGTGGCCCTAATCTCAGCCACCAGGGTAGGAGTAGTATGGCAACGAGTAGTACTAGGCGGAGTTCGACTATTGCTCTTAGGCCTATGCCTACGTTGTCTTGATAGCAGAACCCTATGGTTCCTATCGCACAACGCCAATAGGGAATGAAACGGTAAAGAGGTAGAGTAATTGTATAGGAAAGAACTTAGATGGTTGCGTGAAGAGTCCAAACTACAGGTCGCCTAGAGGTCCTTATTTAGGCACTCTTCCCTCAACCCTAACCCTGGTGACTCATACCTGTGAGTCACACGACCTCTATGACTCATAGTGAGTCATAGTATGAAATCCATCAGCTGACTCCTCTGAGTCAACTGCGCCGCATGCCAACCAATCATAACTCATATAATAAGTCATGTGCCCTAATGTGGTCACATGCGCGAAGCCCATGACTCATAGTGTGAGTCATGTGCGAAAATCATTACATCATATGACTTACAAATGTGTGTCATGCGCACGATCAAGCAATCACAACATAACAATGATTGCACAAGTGTGGATCATGTGAAACCGCATGACTTCTAATGAGTCATAGTGTGAAATATAACAACCTTGTGACTCATAACTATGAGTCATGCGAAATTGTGCCTTGCTTAGTCATCAATCGTGACATTATCTCCCCTCTCCCTTAAGCCTGAGTCCCTTCAGGCTTAACGTCCCATCTTCGTCCGGCTTTCTCCAAACCTGCGCAGTTCCCTTTTCAATTTCTGAAATTGATGTTCGGCCGACTGGTAGTTCCTCCGGGCTTCCTCAAAGGTGGTGTGACCTGCCCTAATAGTCCGGTCCCGGTCATCAATCATTCTCTGATATGTCCACATATCAGTTCTTTTGGCCTCGATTGTGGCTTCGGCGGTGCCAAGTTGTTGTCGTAGCCCTTGCAACTGTCGTTGCAAACTCTCTTCATCGGGATCGTCTTGATTTCCCTTTTTTCGCCCCCCTCTCCCTTCAACTGTGTCCTCACACTTGTTTTTCTTTTCCTCATACGTGCCTCGTTTTCCGTAAGGGGTGCCGGTTCCCCAGTTCGTCTTGGGTTAAACCCAGCATCGATTTTGTTGTGTCTATGAGTACGACAAGTGTCGTTGAAACAGTTTTTCCAGGATGTCTCATTGTGTGGTTGTTGCGGTTTGCGCAACTTGGCTCTAATGGAAACCAATTGCTTCCTTCCTAGTTGCGTAAATGAGTGTTACAGTAATCATCGTAACAGGCAGTCCACGAAAGAGCGTTGTGTGCTGCCTGCGTTTCACTTTCTTCCTGAGGAGTGTATGGCGGGCTGGTAGGGGTAGTAGCCCTGGGGCTATCGCACCTGCCTTCGTCTGGACGCAATGGCGTTGGGTCGTGCCTCGTGGGTTCGATTTGACTGTAACCCACTAGGGGTTTTCTTGGGTACTGCTGAAGGAAACGTTCAATGGCGATGCTGGCATTGAAGAGGTTTTCCACAGGGTACCAAGTTTTGTCGTGTTCTGGTGAGTAGCCAGTCCCCTTGGCTCTGTATTGTAGGCGTTTTCCATGTATGCGTGAATCAATTATTTCTTCGAGTTCGTACTCGCTTTCTCCTTCTATCACGATTCGAGGTGGTGGTGATCGCTTTTGTGAGGGCAACTGATTGTGTTGGTATGGTTCGAGGAGTGAGATGTGGAAGGTGTTGTGGACCTTCATGTGTTGGGGTAAGGCTAATTTATAGGCACTTGTGCCCACCATGTTAAGGATCTTGAATGGTCCGATTTTCTTGTAATCCAGCTTCTTGCATGGTCTTGTGGTCCTTATAATCCTTGGCAGTAACCTGACCATGTCGCCTGACCGGAGATTCGGATCGGGTTTTGTGTGTTGATCGTAGTTTCGGTTTTGTCGTAATTGTGCACACACCATTTCCTGACGTAGGATAGTGTGCAGCTGACCCATCTCTTCCTTTTTCGTGGTTTCCTTTGGTATCATGTGGCCTATCGTCCCATGTTCCGGATGTTGTCCTTAGTTTGTGTAGAAGGGTGTGGTCTTAATGGTTTCCTGTTTTCCATTGTTGTATGCAAATTCCACTGATGGTAGTAATTCTGCCCAGTTATCATGCTGATAATTGACATAGGCCCTTAGGTATTGTTCCAGTATTCCGTTTGTCCTTTCGGTTTGTCCATCGGTTTGTGGATGGAAGGCGGTGCTCATTCTTCGTTCAATTCCAAGGGATTTTGTAATCTCTTTCCACAACTCTGATGTAAATAGAGTTCCTCAATCTGTGATGAGATCTTGTGGTAGTCCATGTAGTCGGAATATTTCTAGTAGGAATATCTGGACAAATTCTTTGGTGTTCATATCCTTGTTGCAGGGTATGAAATAGCTCATTTTTGTCAAGCGGTCGATGACCACCAGGATGTCGTCATAATCGTCTGATTTCGGCAGGTCCGTGATGAAGTCCATTGCTATCGATTTCCATGGTTGGTGTTGCGCCTCGTTCGGTTGTAGTAGTCTGTAGGGCGCGTGCCTTATCGCTTTCATTCTCTGGCATGTATCGCAATTCTTGACATATCTCTTTATGTCGTCTCGCATCTTTGGCCAATAATATTGTCGGCATAGTAGTTCCGTAGTTTTGCTGGTTCCGCCATGCCCAACTGCTGGGTTATCATGATTTTGACGTATGACTTGGGTTCTGATCTCTTCGTGTTCCGGTACCCAAATCTTTCCTTGATGCCATAGGCATCCTTCCTTCCATTCACACGCCCCTAGAGCCACTCCTTTCATTTCTTACTCTCCTTTCCTCAGGGCTTCCTGGATTGCTCTTATCTGTCTGTCTTTCGTGCTTGCTTCTCGGATACCAAAATCTTCTGTGACAAACTTGACCACTTCCATGGCTTCGAAGTATTGTTCTGTTGGGAGTAGGATCCTTTATTTTTGTTGGATCCTCTCGTCGTTCTTTTTCGGGACATCTTCTGCTCTTCTCGTAAGGGCATCTGGTTTGCCCTCTTCCTTCCAGGATCAGTATTGTATTTTGATATCATATTGACTGAGGGTCTCGCTCCATCGGATTTGTCTGTCGTTAAGCTCTTTTGTCGTGGTAAATGGTACCAGGTTCTTATGGTCTGTGAGAACCAGGACCTGGTGTCTGCTTCCTTTTGCATATCTTCTCCATTCTTTCAACGCTTGGACAATGGCTAAGAGCTCTTTGTCGTGGATGTCGTAGTTGCATTCTGCGGGTGTCATAGTTTTTGACCGGTATGCTACTGGCCTCCATTTTCCATCGCTCCCCTTCTATGATAGAATGCCAGAGCATACATATTTTGAAGCGTCGGTCTCGATCATGATTTCCTTGGTTGGATCGTAATGTACCAGTAGTGGGGCTGAAGTAAGTCGCCTGCGCAGTTCATCGAATACTCTTTGTTGGTTCTCGGTCCAGTTCCATTTGGAGTCCTTCTTCGTCAGTTGATAGAGTGGTTTAGCTATCCGACTAAACCCTTCTATCAATCGTCAATAGAAGTTGCAGAATTCAATAAAGCACTGTATTCCTTTCTTTCTTTCGGGTGGTTTCCATTCCCATATTGCTTTTGTTTTGATAGAATCAACGCTGAATCCGTCCTTATCGATGATGAAGCCTAGGTATTCTGTTCGTTCCTTGTGAAATTTGCTCTTCGATGGCTTCAGTGTCAGCCCTTCCTTTCTCAAGGCTTCCAGGATCATCCTGACATGGGTTCGGTATTATTCCAGGTTTTCTGAATATATCAGAATATCATGTAAATAGACAATACAACAGATATCCAGAAACCTGCTGAGAATCCTATTGACCCATCGCTGAAACACTGCAGGTGCACTTTTTGAGTCCGATTGGCATAACCATGTATTCGTATATGCCGTATTTCGTGGTAAAGGTAGTTTTCCATTCGTCTCCGTGTTTAATTCTGATGTTGTGAGATGCGTTTCGGATATTTAGTTTAGTAAAGACCTTGGCTCCTCTAAGCCTATCGAGGGCTTCACAAATCAGAGGTAGGGGATATCGGTCTCGTTTAGTGACTTCGTTGAGCCCTTGGTATTCCACGCATAGCCTTAGCTTGCCGTCTTTCTTCTTAAAAAACAGGATTGGTGATCCCACGTTTGCATAAGAGTCTCGAATCCAGCCCCGGTTCTTGTTGACCCTGATGTATTCTCTTAGTTCTTCCAGCTCTTTTTCACCCAATGGGTATAGCTCTCTTACTGGTACTGTTTCTCCTTTTTTGAGGTTGATATCCAAGTCAACCTTTGGTCGGTGGGGTGGTAGCCGAGCTTCTTCCTCTTCCTTGAACATGTCCAGGTACTGGTGGTATTCCCTTGGCACAATGTTTGTGGTTTTGTCTTTTTCTTGTCCTTTCTTGGCCTTGATAGCCAATTCGGTGCTGACATTGATCCTTTCGATCCTGGTAGGTTCGTTCTCTTATAATCCAACTTGAGGATTCCCGTGAGTTCACCTCTTCGGTAGAACTTACCGAATGACGTAGCAGAGATCTCGTTGATCTCAATCTTTTGGCGTTTTGGGTGGTCCGTACTTCCAAACCCTGCTGCGCCTCTCATTGTAGGAGCCACTTGCTCCACTTCTTCACATTGTCCTATGACAATCTTTTCACATATCAACAGTGTGATGCGGTCTCCCGGTTCAACTGTGTAAGTGTCCTTTCCACGGTTGACCAGGACCACCTTGACTTAACCTGTGTAGTCAGCGTCGATTACTCCCGCATTGACAGTAAGCTGGTGTTTAACTGCCAATCCGCTGCTCGGAGCCACCTGCCCATAGGTGCCTTCTGGTAGTCCTATAGCAATCCCGGTATTGACGATTCCTTGTTCTTTTGCCGGTATCGTAATTCTCTCGTCTGCATACAGGTCATGTCCTGCAGCCTTGGCTGACCCCTGGGTAGGGAGTGTGGCCGTATTGCTCAATCTTTGGATTTTGATGTTCTTGACATCCTTGGACGGATCGTGGAGAACTGTATCTCCAAGTTCTCTTACAGAGCTTCCAATTCAGGGACTAAGTCCACTGCTGGCGAGCTTCCAAGCCATACTCTGGTACACCACTCGCTATCGAATGTGATCTTATTGCTTTCCCAATCTAACTTGGGGTTGTGTCTTCTTAACCATGGCAGCCCTAGCACTGCCTCATAGTTGGGTAGATCTGTGATTTGGAAGGTTGCCACTTCCCTATGGCTGCTGATGTCCATAGGTACTACCGCTATATGGGTAATTGGTCCCATAGCGCTCGGCTCCCCGTCCGCAAGGTAGATTTCCCGTATTTCTTTCTCTTTCTTTGTTCGTATGCCGTGTTTGTTGCTGAATTCCTAGTCAATAAAGTTTTCTGTTGCGCCCGAGTCAATCATGCGGTTGATGATGACTGCCTTGTCCTTGCCATGTCAACGCATTTTGACCATGGCATGGTCTTTTTCTTGTTCCAATGTTTCCGTGTTTGTAAGTGCCATATAGAAGTTGCCGATTCCGATGGTTTTGGTTTTGTTGTCCCGCAGCCCATATCTTACTGGGGACTTTCTTCCTTTCCCCACTCTTCAGGTGTTTCTCTGATCTCCATTTCGTGTAGGTTGATTTGTGGTTTCCAGGGATTATTGTTGGTCTTACTGTTAAACTGCCTAGTATAGTCCTTCACATCTCTTGCATTTCGGGAATTACTGAGTGTGTGCCCAGGTCTGGCGCATCCTAGGCATAGGTTGTTATCCCTTCTTCTTGTGAACTCTTCTCGTGAGAGGTTTAGTCATAGACGCCTTCTGGGACCATCCAGGTCCATTGGGTCGCCTCGGGTTTCAATAGTGTTGCCCGACTTCCAGGTTCCGTTATTGTTCTTGGGTGTTTCCTGTTGTTGGATAACAGTACTGTTGTTTCCTTGAAGGTGCTTGATCATGTTGATCCGGTTTTATTTTTCGATTGCCCAGGCTGCAAGGGCATCGACTTTTGCCGCTACCATGTGGTCCGCTGCCCATGCCTCCTGGAGTGTTCGGTTAATTCCTTTAAGGAATTGGCGTCTTTGTGTACCATCATCTTCATTCGCCTCTCTAGCTGTAAGGCGAAAGTCATTCCAGTATTGCGTGACTGGTTCCTTGCCTTGCCTCAGGCGGTCGAGTTTTGTCCTAGCTGCATTTAATGCATCCACATCCCCAAACTGGTCTTTGAGGGCTGTAGTGAAATCTTCATATGTAGTCCAGGTCTCCGGCTTGCGTCCTTCTGCAAATGTGGTTATCCAGCTTGCTCCTGCATCCCTTAACAAGCTCTTGACGTAGGTGATGCATTCCGTATGTCGTGTTTCTTGTGTTGCTTCAAAGTATAGTTGGCATTACAATAAGAAGGTTCGTAGTTTGGTCCTTGTTCCAGAAAAGGTAGGGGGATTCTCGACTTTGATCCTGTTGTTGGTTGTTTCTCGCTAGTTGTTTATCAGAGTCAGGATCTCTTGGAACTGTGCAGTTGTAAATCCTGCTAGTTGAATTCGTGCTCCTCCACCGGCAGTTGCTAGTCCCAGTGCTGACATCCTTTGTGGTCTTGGGGTTTCTGGTTCCGAAAATCCTGTTTTTGAGGCCGACTCGGGGTCACCGGACTTGTAGTTCTTTGTGACTGGCTTCTGGATAGGTTTGTGCTAATTGCTTCTTCAAGTGCCGGGCTAAGTGTTGAGGTAATTATTTCGCCCTCAGTAAGGTCGATGTGGTTGTCTGTAGAGTCTACCGTTTTGTAGTTGGGTGTTGCTTAGGTGACGCAACCAAATGTTACGATCCTATGCAGTAAGCTGGTTCTGCAACAGGTAACTACTTTTCTTTGGGTTGGATGAATATGACCGGGCTGTTGTTGTAGTCCGGTATGGGGCGTGGCCCTAATCTCAGCCACCAGGGTAGGAGTACTA
>QFET01016324.1:0-13153 GCA_003316355.1 Tuber calosporum | reverse complement strand
TAAGCTGTGCGGGGGAGAAAACTTTCAGGGTCAAAAGGGGTTCGCTGTTGGATTTTGTTACGAAAATTGATAGTAGATACTTAGTTGTATGGAGAACGGATGTAGTCCGCGAACACTCAGACGCGGGATATAAATATAGAAGTGCCTCCCGAGCTTTACACACCATCAAACAACAGAGAAGAGATCATATCAATATCATACGTTCTACCTTGAGATCTTGAGCCTTCCTAGACAATCTCCGTTTACGACTTGATTTCTTAAGCCTAGCCTGATTCGCTGGACCTTACAATCGGCTACCCTTAACAGAAACCAAGGAAGTTGTCAACTTCTCCTCCGGCCAAGTCCCCAATATCTCACCCTCAGGCCTCGATGACCTCTCCACTGGAGAGATCTCCTTGATCCCGCTCCAGTGTGGCGCCCTTCAGACTATATCAGCCCTTGGGGCCCACTTGACTCCCTCCCCTCAGCAGTCGCACTTCTCTGTGCCGGCTTACCCAACCACTCCTAAACTGCTGATCCTGCAGCCACCAGCCTGGCCTCAATCCATTCCGAGCTTTGTGACCTGGCCCACTCTGTTACTCTTGAACCTCCTCCCACCACCACGACTCCTGCCAGCATCCCTCCCCGTCCTAGCATGTACCAGAGGCTGCCTCCGCCTCCATTTGCCATTCCTCCCACACCTCCTGCCACTGCCTCTAAAGGCACCCCCATGGTAAGCCATGGTTTCTCTGGCAATCAGTTCCGCGACCGTGATACTTCCGCCACCTCCAATGCACAGATCATGGTAGGCAGAAGGAATAGGAGAAAGTCTCCGACTAGCCCACCATGTGCGGCCTAGGTTGCCACAGTGGCAGCCACCAAAGCGACCCCAACCTCCCCTAACTCTGGCTCTCCCTCCCCTCAACTACAATCACCAACCTCTCCACCCCCACTCACCACAGCCGCCAGAAGGTTTTTTGCCCCCCTCACCTCACCAGCCCTCTGCCATGATGCAGCAGTCGTATCCGGCCTCCCACCTGGTCTGGCCCCCTCGTTCTTGTTGATGCAAACTCCTCCCTCCCCTGTGGATTCAAAGCGTCTGTCAACGAGTGAGTCTCGGTCTCCCTCACTGTCCCTGATGGTCAGGTCCCCGCCCTCTCTTATTCCTCATACTTTGAGGCACTCACAAGGCGCCTCAATCAATCTTTTTCAGTTGGATACAACCCCAGGCTCCCCTTCCGCCCGGCCCCGACAGCTGTTCAAATAGCGATCCACTTATTCCCCTCATCCTGCCTGCCAGACACTGAAGATGACCTCTTCTCCCGCCTCTCCACCTCTCTCCTTAACTGTACTGGTGTCCCTATTCTCTCTGCTAGGTTCCTTAATAGAGACCCCGTCTCAAGCCTCAAGCACTACTGCTTGTATGTCATAACAACCGCCCCCGAGCACGCCTCCTCCCTCCTCCCCTACGTCCCTCAATTCTTAGTCAACAGAAGGACTGAGAGGGCCTTCTCCTCCTCCCCCTACACACAGTGCCACAACTGCTGGGCTTATAGTCATGTGGCCGCCCGATGCAAGACCCCCCACCTAGTCTGCCCTTTCTGCTCCCTTCACTACACGATAGCCGACCACAGGTACCCCAATCCCTCATGCCCCATGCAGGGCAACACCAAATCCGTACTAAATTGCTGCCGGACCTCCCCACAACACTGCCCGAACTGCAATGACGATCACTCTGCCCGTGACCGGGACTGCCCATCTAGGCCCCCTCATCCCACGCCAGAACCCCATGCCGCCCCTTCCCCCACAGAAAATGACGAGATGGATGTCCTACCTGACCTCCCTCCTGACAGCACAACAACCTCGCGCCCTACCACACCGACCCAGGATCCCTTGGGCCCTGCTATTGACCTTTCCACTCCTAGGCCTATAAGGCCCGCCCAGTCCCCCCCTGGCGTGTCCAGGTCCTCCTCCAGGCACGGTGCCCCACCCACCCAGGTGGCGCACAGCCCTTCTCCTGCCCCTCACGATCCAATGGGCTCTGCCCAATAATGGATTGCACATCTGCCTCCCCACCGCATGAGGCCACTAGGGCCTCGTCCTTTTTCTCCCTTGCTCAACAAAACTCCCTGGGGAGCTGGGTTATATTTTCTTCCTTTTTTCATTCCTTAGTTAAACTTTCCTGTCCTGTTTCCCAGGAGTGTATCCAGGATCCTTCAGTGTTTCGAGGACGTGTCTCTACTTTTGCTGGTTACAAGTCCTTCTCCCCCCCCTGTTCCTCCCCCAAAAAGTCTCGTGTGGCTTGTTATGGTTCTTCCTCCCTGCTGTCCATGATTGTCATACTTCCTGTTGTCTTTGGAAGAACAGACAACATGGGGCTTAACTTTTTCCAGACAGACAGGGTGTTTGGGTTTTCCTGTTTGCGCCTTCGGGTTATGAACTCGTACTCTCTCCCTGGCAGGGTACCCTCCCTGCGCACTATATCACCTCTTGAGTTGTTTCCTTTGGACGAGTTTCCTGTTATTTCCTTGGGTGACTTCAACATCCACCACCCCTCCTAGGACCCGTTACAGGCCTACTCCCCCTCCGAGTTACCAATTTCTTTCCTTTACATTTCTTGGGCTGCTGAGCTTGGCTACCAGCTCTTGAATAGCCCAGGGGTCAGTACCCGCTTCCCCTTGTGTGACGGGGGCAGCCCATCAGTGTTAGATCTTTCTTTTGCCTCTCCTGTATTATTTCCTTTTTTCTACTCATTGAGCACTTCCCTCCCCTCGACTTGCTCAGACCACGTCCCCATCCTGCTCCCCTTTAGGCATTCAAAAGACACACAACCTCCTCTACGCCCCAACTGGGCCCTGACTGACTAGGACACCCTCTCACCCTTGCTTGAAGAGCTGACAGTCCCAGACCCCCCCTGCCTCCCCACCGCCGCTTCACTAACCATATGGTTTGACACTAATTTCGGTCGTGTTCTCTCCCTCCTTCGCATCCATACCCCCTCTCCCGTCCATCTTCCAGGGCCAAGCGCTTGTGGTCACCCCTTCTCTCTACCCTTACAAAGGAACACCACTTCGCTGCTCGCAAGGCACATGCCTCCCGCTCCTCAAGCGACATCTCTGCCACCAGACTTGCCCGACTCGGCTACTTCAAGGCCATAAAGAGAAAAATAAGGTACACTGGACCTCCCTCCTCCTCAACACCACTCCCTTCACCCTCAGGACCACCAAACGTCTGGCCCTATGCTCCTCCACAACTCGCTTCCCCACTCTCCCAGGGGTTAACACCCCCGCGTCTATCAATAACGCCCTCCTCAATCACTTCTTGCCACCACGCCCCTCCCCCTGCGCCCCGTCCATCCTCCGCCCCTACTCAGATGCCCATGAGCTGTCCTCGGATGAGATCTCTGCCGCTCTCATGGCCTCCTCCTCCTCCTTACCACCAGGTCCGGACACTGTCCCCTAGCGGGTATGGAAAGTGGTCCACCGCACCTCACCCTCCCTGCTTGTTTCACTCCTCTCCCCTCTTCTCCTCCAGGTTTCAACCCTCGCTCCCTCAAAAAGGCCAATGGCGTGGTCCTGGACAAACCAGGCTAGCCATCCCACGATACCCCGGCCACCTTCAGGGTCGTCATCCATCGCAAAAAATCGCCAAGGTTCTAGAGCAAATTGTCACCTCCCGCATCGTCCTCGTCGCCAAGGCATATGGCCTGCTCAGTCCCAACCAGTGTGGCTCCCTAGTGGGCCTATCCTCCTTTGATGCCGTCATACCCTTGCCCACACAATATGCACCCTGCACCCGCCAGCCCTCCGTGTCTCCACCCTCTTCCTTGATATCAAAGGGGTTTTGATAACGTGGATCCCCATTTTCTTTCCACCATGCTCAGGAAAAAAGGCGTCAACCACTACCTTATCTCCTAGGACAGATCATTCTTTATTGGCCGCACCTGCCGTCTTTTCTTCCAGGGCTCACGTGTAATTTTTTCCTCCGTTTCCGTGGCACCCCTCTGGGGTCTCGTATATCTCCTTTGCTATTCGTTATTTATGTTTCTTCTCTTTATTTTTCCCTTTCTAGGGGCTTTGTTCTTTCCTATGTTATTAATTTTGCATTAACTGTATCCTCTTATTCCTACCACCGCAAGGTTCAGCTACAAGCAAGCGGCATTCTCGAGGATCAAGTGCCGCGAGGCAGCATGCAATGTTCCCTTTTGAGTTCCCAAGACGGAGCTTATCGACTGGCGTACTAAGAACCAGTGGGGCTCTCCTTTCATTATCCCTATACACATGGATGGGCAGAGCATCCATCCTGCCAACACTCTCAGGTGGCTTGGCTACTGGCTCACGCCGACCCTTTCCACCACTACTCATTTCTCTAAGCAGTTCGCCCTCGCTCAAGGCACCTTTGCCACTGTCTGCAGGCTTTACCCAACAGGGGCTGGCCTCTCCCCCCACCTGTGCCACCGCCTCGCTGTTTCCCTCCTCCTCCCCATCCTCACCTATGTGGCTGACCTCTTAATTCCCTCCCTCGGTATGCTACGACATAGGGACCTCTTCTGGCATCAGATCGAGAGATGGGTTACCAATTGCTTCCGCTCAACCAGAGTCTCTGTCCTCTCCCTGGAGAGCTGCCTCCCACCTATTGTTCTTCTATTCGCTTACCAGTGTCGGCTGGCTGCACTCAGACTGGGGTGCGGCCCCCCATCTATCGACCCTGCGGCAGGACAGCTCCCCCGAGACTTTCTGTCTCCCCTCCAAACCCGCGCCCCAGACTCATGGCGCCACCTCGCTAGAGGTCTCTAATCCAATGTCAATCCCCACCATTGGAAACCTGCTCCTCTCTGACCACCTGTCCGCACACACCTACCTGTGGATGCGATGGCCCACCTTATCCTCCCTGTCTTGGGATCCCTGTCCTTCGCCCCTATACCACGTGCAGATCTCGTACCACTTGTTCCTCCTCTACCCCCACTACCTGCCATGCAGGCTGCCTACACTGGCCTTAGAAGGCGGGCCCACCAGACTCTTATCAACGACTGGGGAGAAGCCTATCCCCCCCCACCCTACCACCCCTATATGCTGTCCCTATCTCCACATCCTTTCCTGGGACTGGATAAGTTCATTGCGGGCCACATTAACCATATGCGTGCATAGAAGAGCTACCTGGCCTTTCACACCTCATGGGCCTCGGAGGGGGAGCCCACTATCTGTCCCCGATACTAGGACTATGATGAGACTTCCAGCATTCCATACTCTCCTACTGGGCCACCGCCGATGCCCGCAGGCGCCACCTCCAAGGCGTTATAGGAATTGTCCCGAATGACCCCATCAGGTCCTCCACACCACTCCTTCACAACATGGTCGCCTATTTACGCGAGACGCAGGTTGGCTTCCACCCTGACTTGCTGCTGTCCCCTACCTCTTCTCTGCCTCCTTTGGTCGCCCCCACACCCCTAGGGTCTCCTGCCCGCCCCCTTTTTCCCTCCCCTGGTTCTTAGAACCCTGGGTTTTCCCTTACTTAAAGGCTTGGTTTCTGTATGTTACCTTTTCTGGTTTTCCCTTACGTGAGTTTACCGTACATGGTGCATGTACAGTTACCTGCCCAGTTGGAGCTTTTATGTACTGATTGTTTCCTTTATTTTTGGTTTTTAAGATCAAGGCTTTGTTTGTGCCATAGCTAGCGCTGCACGCAAGTTCTTGTACCTTAACAATGAATATATGATATAAAAAAATAAAAGAAAATAAAAAAATCAGACACTGATGGCTAGCTCTTCACGCAACTACCTAAGTTACTTCCTATGTTATATTTTACCTATTAGTTCAATCAATACTTTATTCTTATCACAACCATCCATTTATATCACAAACCGAAAGGTAAATCAAGGAACGTATCGCTAAGGAGCAGTACTCGGGGCTTGGAGTGACAGCACGCCACATTCCCACGCCGACATAAGGCTACGATACCTGACGAGCAGTAAGACTAGCAGTAGGTATCATTTCCTGTTGCAGTTGAAGAAGATAGTTTGCCTTTTCCGGCAGACTAGGGATAGGTTTGTAATATTTGGTAGCATCTTTTGTAACACTTAACGAATACAAAACGGATTCACCTACAGATACAGAGATACCATACTTCAACGATCCACAGACTTTCTTAAGACTACAAGCAGAACTTGGACAAGCTTTAAGTGAGATATCGCAAGAAGGATCTCTGAGACCTACCAGCCCGGTCACCACGGAAGCAATATTGAGATCAGGGTCGGTAAGCTCGGAAGCATCCCCAATACGGAGAATGTAGGGCGCAACAGGACCAGCCGATACGATAACTCTTACAAGAGAACAACTCCTAGAGTTGATCCGAATAGTTCTACAAAATCGACAGGAACAGACTGTGCGGAGACCAAAAATCAAAACCCTGATTCCTTTAGCAGAGACCGCACCAAACTGCAAGCATGGCTAGTACAACTAGCAATGTACTACACAGTACTAGGATGGGGAGAGAATGAAGACGAATTGAAAGTGGACTTCGCCAAATCCCTATTAAGGGAATCCGCAGGCAAATGGATTACTTCCTAGGTGGAAGGAAAGACCCCAACCACCTGGAAGGGCAGGGCAGAATATCAAGTGACGCTACACATCTAATTCGGTGACGCGGATGCTAGGGAAACGGCAAGAAACAAAATCCCAAAAATCAAGCCAGGGAACCGGAATGTAACTGATTTCGGTAACGAGTTATGACTATTAGCAACATTGGCAGAATACGACAAAGCAAGCTTTGGAAGGCCCTTCATAAGAGGCTTACATGAAGAAGTTCAGAACGCATGGGCCATGAGGGCTCAAGACTTCACAACGACAGAGGAAATGGCGGTATAGGCCATTAATCAGGAAAACTGCTTGAACGTTATCAAACATGTGCACGGAAGGTCAAAGACCAAAACATGTGACAACGCCAGATATTACCGGGGCACCTTCAAGACCCACCGGCCAATGTAGTCTCATGGAGATCCAATTGACCTAGATGCGACTAGGCAAAGACAAGATCTTAAATATCAAAGACCGAATATTGGGGGAGATGAAACAACAATCTGTGTATGGCATGTATAAAGCCACGAGACATGATGATGAAACTTCACCAACCCGAGAGACGAGAAAGAATACCTGGCAAGGACACTCAGGAGGGTTCAGAACCTACAATGGAAACAAAGAACAACGATCTGCGAAATAGACCACGAAAGCGAAAAGAACGATTAGGGAAAAGAAGACGGCCCCCAGTAAGCGATGGTCGGAGGGACAAGGGGAAAACGAAACCCATCGAGATACGAAACTTCTATGCACCACTAAACAACACAGAATCATTGGAACACGAAAACGACCATCAAAAGGTAAAAATGCGACTGCAGGTGAGAGAAAGGATTATGAGTATCAACTGGATGATTGACTCAAGAGCCTCTGAGGACTTTATTGATAAGGAGGTAAGCGAAAATTATGGCATGCCTATGGCGAAAGCCAAACAACAACATGAGATTTACTTAGCGGATGGCAAACTCAGCATGATGGGTCCAGTGACCCATACGACGATAGTACCTATGGACATTGGTAGCCATAGGGAAATGATTACCTTCCAAGTGGCAAATTTACAAAACCAAGAAGCAGTTTTTGGAATGGCATGGTTGAGAGAACATAGACCTCCAATTGATTGAGTAAAGGGGACCATCACGTTCGATAGTGAGAGATGCACGACCTGGTGTTTAAAAGAGTCAACAAGGGTCTTCACAGTCCCAGAAGCGGAATCCCTAGAGGAGAACTTAGATAAGAAGTTCTCAACGGTCCAGGCAAAAGAGGATCAATGGATCCTAGTCAGAAGGCTGACTAACGAGGCGAAAATGTTGACTAAAGGCGCTCTGAGGGCAGCAGGAGACAACCTGTACCCTAGCGAAAGAGCAACGATACAAGCCAAAGGGTAAGAAGTGATCCGAACCGGAATAGCCATCGGATTACCATAGGGCACTTATGGGCGCATTGCACCACCAAGTGGGTTAGCTGTCAAGAACAGGCTTACTACCAATGTGGGTTTAATAGCTGCGGAATATACAGGTGAACTGAAGGTAGTAATGGTAAACCTCGGGGACGAAGACTACACAGTATACTATGGTGACAGGATAGCACAACATATATGTGAGAGATACCTGGACGGGGAATGCAAGGAAGTCGAAGAACTTGCAAAGACTGAATGAGAAGAGAAAGGATTTTGAATTACAAACCACCAAAGAAACCGGGACAGAAACGAATCAGATCTTACCCGGGAAGAAACAAAAATGGACCAGAAATGAATAGATATCTGCAAGATCTTGGCTCTAGCCTTTGTGAAGGTCTACAGATGTGGATAGATCACTGGCATTTTCAAGTGGAACCAGGAGGACGGCCAATGTGATTTGAAGGGAATGAAGGTTAGTAGTGCACTGGCTATCAAGGCCAAAACCTACCAAGGGAAGGAACCCTTGGAACGGATAATACCAGAGGTATATCACCTATACCTGAATCTCTTTGAAGACAAAGAAAAGACCACCTTACTGCCTTACAGAGAGGCTGTGGACCATGAGATAAACCCAGAAAAAGGAAAGACAATCCCAGCCAAGAGGTTATATCCACTAGGAGCGGCGGAACTGTAAGAATTGAGAAGCTATTTGAAATAGAATCTAGACGGAGGATGGATACGAGACTCCTTCGCTGACACAGGAACACCAAACTTTTTCGTCAAAAAGAAAGACGGAAAATTAATAGTCTGTGTGGATTACTGAGTACTTAATGAAGTCACTAAAAAAGATCGGTACCCACTACCACTCATCGGCGTATCCTTCGATAGGCTAAACAGTGCCCAATACATTACGAAGATTGATATTAAGGATGCATACCACAATGTGTGTAGCAAGAAAGGAGACGAGTGGAAAACTTCATTCGCGATACGAGATGGAACTTACGAATACTTGGTAATGCCATTCAGCTTGACCAACGCACCGGTAACATTCCAGACATGGATCAATCAAATGTTTACCGATTCTTGAACATATGCTGCACAGTATATTTGGATGAGGTATTGGTCTACTCAGAAACAATGGAACAACACCAAAGAGACGTGGGAAAGATCCTGGAAGCAATTGGAAAGTCCAGAATGAGAATCAAGCCAAGTTAGTGTGAATTCCACAAGACAGAAGTAGAATAATTAGGAATTATTATTGTCCAAGAAGGAGTCTGGATGGATCCTATCAAGAGTGCAGCTATATGGCAATGGGCAATTCCAAAAAAACAAGACCGACATCCAAAGATTCATGGGATTCTGTAATTTTACCGAAGATTCATTGAGGAGTTTAGCAGGACAGCAAAACCTCTATACATTCTGACAAAGAAAAATGCACAATGGAAGTGGGGAACAGAGGAGAGCGAGGCATTAGATACGATGAGACAAAAAATAACTTCGCTCCTGTACTTACCCATTACAATCCGGAAAGACCAATCATGATCGTAACACATACATCGAACTACGTCTGTTCAGGAATTTTACCTCAACAGTACAAAGACGAGAAATGGCGGCCTGTGGCATTCCTGTCAAAGACAAAGAGGAACGCAGACTGCAACTACGATATACACGACAAAGAATAATTGGCTATATTACAGGCCCTCAAAGAATAGAGTAGATATATGTAGGGAAGCCATCACTAGACAAGGATCCTCACTGACTATAAGAACTTGGTTCCTGTCACGACAACAAAAGAGTTTAATGAATAACAGTTCCAGTGGTGCAAGAAGTTAAGCCAATATAATATACGGATCGAATATCGCCCAGGGAAGGAAAGCGGCAAACCGGACGCATTGACAAGGAGAAGTCAAGATGCGACGGAAGTGGATGACGACAGGATCAAACAGAAACAAAGGATCCTACTACCACAAGAAAAATACTTTGAGGAGATAAGAATACAGGAAATGAATACAATTAGCTTTCCTGGAGAAGAGATAAAGAAGCTTGAGGAAAAAAGTGGGAAGGATCCCCACATACAAGAGATAAGGAAAGCATTGTAACAAGAAACAAAAGAAATGAAGGATGTAGCCCTGGGGCTATCTCGGTGGAAGGATGATTACCTATGGTACAAGACAAAATTTGTGGACCAGAAGAGGAAGAAATAAGGACCAGCTTATCAGAAGAAATCACGACATTCTGCAAGCTGGACATGGAGGAACTGCAAAAAAAACACAGAACTCCAAAGTGCAATTACGACTAGCCTGAAATACGAAAAACGATCAAGAGATATATCTTTAATTGCGATATTTGTCAAAGAAAGAAATCATCACAACATGCGCCGTATGGTCAACTACAAACAAAGGAAGCACCAGATAAGCCATGGAAGCTGATATCAATAGATTTTATCATAGATTTAGCAGAATCGGACGGCTACAATGCTATCTTGGTAGTCATCGACAGAAAGACAAAAATGAGTCATTTTATTGCATGCCGGAAAGATATGACAACAAAACAATCCGCACAAACATTTTCAAAAGAAATGTTTCGGTTACATGGAAAACCGCACGATATCATCACCGATAGGGGCTCACTGTTCACCTCTGACCTATGAAAGGAGGTAGCCCAGAGGTTGGGAATCGAAAGGAACCTGAGCCCAGGCTTACCACCCGCAAACGGAGGGACAGACCGAAAGAACCAATACCATCATGGAACAATACCTGAGAGCATACGTCAACTATCAACAGGATAATTAGAATGAACTGTTACCTTTGGTGGAGTTTGAACACAATAGCAGACAAGAAGAAACAATTAGGACAACATCATTCTTTGCAAACTACGGATAACACCTGAAATATGACACAAGTGGTCATCTGATACCGGATCGGAAGATACCGGTGAACGAAATGAACCAATAGCTCGACACCATACGCGAGGAAATAGTGTCCGCGCAACTTCGACAGAAAGAAAATTACCATCAACACAGAAAACCCGTACCAAATTTGAAATCAGAAGATATGGTATGGTTCCTACCAAGGTATGTAAGGACCACACAACCAACCAAGAAACTTGATTACAGAAAGATGGGGCCCTTTAAGATCTTGGCAAGAGTGGGGAACAGTGCATATAAGCTGGACTTTCCCTCATCGATGAGAATACACAACACCATCCACATCTCACTTCTCCAACCCTACCAAGACCAAAGATTCCTATCACGAATCCAGTTACCTCCATCACCAATCGAAATCGAAAGCGAGACAGAATACGAACTTGAAGAAATAGTTGCTTCACGACAACAGTACGGAAAACTCCTATATCGAGGGAAGTGGACAGGATATTCTCCTAATCACGATAGAGTTTGGTACACGGCAGAAAACTACGAACAAGCAGAAAATGCAATGCAACAATTTCACGAACGATACCTCGATAAACCATGGCTGGGAAGAAATCAAAGACCAAGCAACGAATAATACTTGGGGAGACCCAATGCAAGAAATCACTCCAACTGGCCCAGGGTATGCGACAGTAGAGGACCAGCAAAGGGCATTGGTACACAACGCGATGAGTTGGATGGCACGCTATGATGAGCATTGCAACGTCCCTAGAGGAGACAAGGCAGGGGCCAGTCACTGTCCAAAACAACCACAACTTGAAACGAGATGGGAGGAGTGTTACTGAAATAATTTTCAAGCCAACCGGGATGCGAAGATCCAGGCGGGATACTACCCCTAGGTGTGGGGTAAGGGAGAAGAACTGAGCAGGAAGGATGCTCAGCGCAGGAATGCCAGGAGGGGAAGGTTGGAGACGGGCGAAGGAACCCGAAATGATGACACAGAAAGCCAACACATACAGGCAGATAGCGAATGCCTCCACTAAAGAATTTCGGGTTTGGAAATACAACTGTAGGAAGCCCAAGAAACGATTAGACTTCAAGAAGAGACCCACGAAGCGCAACAGGCCACCATGGCACACCAAAAACGAACTATCAAGGTGTCAGTCCTTACATTGGACATTGTCAGGAAAAAGATACGCACAACGGAAAAGGTTTTACGGAAGTTTCGTCGTGACGTGAGAAGATTTGGGAACCAAGTAATCAAACTTGGCGAATATCTTGATGGGACTCAAGCTGAGGGGAGAGAGGAGCTATTGTCACAAATCGTGACATAGCACTATGGAATGTTTCACATGACTCAAGATATATGAGCTCGTTTATGATTAGGATAGTTTGTTGGTTTGATTTATGTTTATGGTTTCATGACTCAGGATTGTGAGGTCATATGATGTTATGAGTTTCGCACCTGACTACAGGTATCAGTCCGTGGCTTCACGCATGTGACGTGATTAGCACACATGACCTTTTATGGAATTGGATACTATGGGGATTGTATACTATGACTCAAGTTATGAGTCATAGGATGTTTGTTATACTATGACTCACACGGCAGTCATAGTAAGGTGGTCACTCCTAGTAAAGTCACCAGGGTTAGGGTTGTGGGAAGAGTGCCTATATAAGGAGGGTCACGGACACAGATAGCCAGCCACGCTTCACTTCCCCTATGTTCCTGCCCCTACATTTTCAACACCTCGGTTAACTCATTTAACTTCACGATCCCCTCTATCCTGCCGTCGCTTAGGCTTCGCGTCCCTAGGCGTAGGCCATGGAGCCTTCACGCCCCTCTTCGGTTCAGTCCTCCCACGCCCTTTCGCGTGAGGATTCTCCTCACCCCACCCTTCCGGTCAACTCCTCGTTTATCTCTTCTTTTCTCCTGGAAACCCTTTATGCCATTAGCTGGCGTGAAGGACAAGTCCCCCCCCTCTCCACTGAAGACCTGTATGACTTCTCTACTGCAGAAACCTTTCTTCTTCCTCTTATCTGTTCTGCCTTGCATGGCCTCGTCGTGGTCAACACCAGGTTGGACGAACTCACCTCACTCATCCGCGACCGTACTCCGGCTGCACCTGCCCCTCCTCAGAATGGGGTTAACACCCTGCGCTCTGACCTCGCTTCCCTTCACTCCTCTCTCCGTGACCTGTCACATAGGGTCACCCACCCTCAGTCTTCCATCCCCCCTCCTCCTGCTCCTCCCGTTATGTCCTCAGTCCGTGGCCCGGCCGGCCCTCCAGGGCGACCTGGGTTTCGTGCAGGCCCACCCCAGCCTCAGGCACCCGTCCC
>QFET01016305.1:0-12562 GCA_003316355.1 Tuber calosporum | reverse complement strand
ATCTCACAAATCGTGAGTCATGTGAAACGTTCCATATTGCTAAGTCACGATTTGTGACAGACTACTACAACCGAATGAGGCACCACACCAACTATGGAAATCGATAGCAATAGACTTCATCACGGATCTGCCGAAATCAGACGATTATGACTCCATCCTGGTGGTCATTGACTGCTTGACAAAAATGAGCCATTTCATACCCTGCAACAAGAATTTGTCAAGATATTCCTACGGGAAATATTCCGACTCCATGGACTACCACAAGATATCATCACTGATAGAGGAACGCTATTTACATCAGACTTATGGAAAGAGACTACAAAATCCCTTGGGATTGAACGAAGAATGAGCACCGCCTTCCATCCACAAACAGACGGATAAACCGAAAGGACGAACGTTATACTGGAACAATACCTAAGGGCCTATGTCAACTATCAGCAAGATAACTGGGCGGCATTACTACCATTAGCGGAATTTGCATACAACAATGGAAGACAGGAAACTATTAAGACCACACCCTTCAACGCAAACTACGGACAACATCCGAAACATGAGGCGATAGGCCACATGATACCAAAGGAAACCACGGAAAAGGAAGAGATGGGTCAGCTGCACAGTATCCTACGTCAGGAAATGGTCTGTGCACAATTATGACAAAAAGAAAACTACGATCAACACAGAAAACCCGATCCGAATCTCCAGTCAGGCGACATGGTCTAGTTATTGCCAAGGAATATAAGGACCACAAGACCAGGCAAGAAGCTGGATTACAAGAAAATCGGACCATTCAAGATCCTTACGAAGGTGGGCACAAGTGCTTATAAATTGGCTTTGCCCCAACAGATGAAGGTCCACAACCCCTTCCACATCTCACTCCTTGAACCATACCAAGACAATCAGTTTCCCTCACAAAAGCAATCACCACCACCTCCAATCGAGATAGAAGGAGAAAGCGAGTACGAACTCGTAGAAATCATTGATTCACGCATACACCGAAAACGCCTACAATACAGAGCCAAGTGGTCTGGCTACTCACCAGAACACGACAAAACTTGGTACCCTGCGGAGAACTTCAACAATGCCAGCATCGCCATTGAACGTTTCCATCAGCAGTAGCAAAGAAAGCCCAGAGTGGGTTACAGTCAAAATCGAACCCACGAGGCAAGGCCCAATGCCATTGGATCCAGACGAAGGCTGGGGCGATATCCCCTGGGCTACTACACCTACCAGCCCGCCATACGCTACTCAAGAAGAAAGGGAAAAGCAGGCAGCACACAACGCTCTTTCGTGGACTCCCTGTTACAATGATTACTGCAACACTCATTTACGTGATAAGAAAGAAAGCAATTCGTTTCCACGACAGCCGAAGTTGCGCAAACCGCAACAACCACACAAGGAGACATCCTGGAAACACTGTTTCAAGGACACTTGTCGTACTCACAGACACGACAAAATCGATGCTGGGTTTTACCCAAGACAAACAGGGGAAGCGGCACCCCTTACGGAAAACGATGCATGTATTAGGAAGAAAAAAACAACTGTGAGGACAGAGTTGAAGGGAGAGGGGGGCGAAAAAACCAAAATCGAGACGATCCCCGACGAAGAGAGTTTGCAACGACAGTTGCAAGGGCTACGAGAACAACTTGACACCGCCGAAGCCACAATCGAGGCACAAAGAACTGATATGCGGACATATCAGAGAATCATTGATGACTGGGACTGGACTATTAGGGCGGCACACACCACCTTAGAGGGAGTCTGGAGGAACTACCAGTCGGCCGAACATCAAGTTCGGAAATTGAAAAACGAATTGCGCAGGTTTGGAGAAAGCCGGACAAATATGGGACGTTAAGCCTGAAGGGACTCAGGCTTAAGGGAGAGAGGAGCTAATGTCACAATTGGTGACTAAGCAAGGCAGGATTTCGCATAACTCATAGTTATTAGTCACAAGGTTGTTATATTTCGCAATATGACTCATTAGAAGTCATGGGGTTTCACATGATGCACACTTGTGCAATCATTGTTATGTTGTGATTGGTTGATAGTGCGCATGACTCACATTTGTGAGTCATATGATGTAATGATTTTCGCACATGACTCACACTATGAGTCATGGGTTTCGTGCATGTGACCACTTTAGGGCACAGGACTTATTTTATAAGTTATGATTGGTTGACACGCGGCGCAGTTGACTCAGAGGAGTCAGCTGATGGATTTCATACTATGACTCACTATGAGTCATAGAGGTTGTGTGACTCACAGGTATGAGTCACCAGGGTTAGGGTTGAGGGAAGAGTGCCTATATAAGGACCTCTAGGCGACCTGTAGTTAGGACTCTTCACACAATCATCTAAGTTCTTTCCTATACAATTACTTTACCTCTTTACCTCTCTATTCCTCTGTTGGCGTTGTGCGATAGGAACCGTAGGGTTCGGCTATCAAGACAACGTCGGCATAGGCCTAAGAGCAATAGTGGAAATCCGCCTAGTACTACTTGTTGCAATAGTACTCCTACCCTGGTGGCTGAGATTAGCACCACGCCCCATAACGGACTACAACAACAGTCCGGTCATATTCATCCAACCCAAAGAGAAGTAGTTACCTGTTGCAAAACCAGCTTACCGCATAGGATCGTAACACTACCCTTAACACTCAGCCTAGGTGCAAAATCTAGTTTTTAAAGCACGGAGTACTCAGACTCTTGATACTCTGAATGCACATGAACTTGAGTGCATATATGAAGGAAAGACGGCCTTCATGAATGATTAATTGATATTCCGTAAGATGTTGGCAACTGGACTACATCAAACTTGAACTTAGTTCATTTAGCAAATAGATCGAAAGCTATGTACTGGTAGAGTGATAGATACCCTCAGAATACTTGATAGTTCAGGGGATCATTTGACTGAGTGGGGCATACATTTTCAGGGCCAAACAGGGTTTCCAGTATCAATAACGATGGCCAAGGTATCTAAGGATACTTCATATATATGGCTAACATAAGTACCGGGAGAATTGTATACATAGCTAGTGGTCTTCCATTGTTAAGGGATCATCAAGCATCGGAGAAGGAACCTTAACAATATATTCAGTTATTAGATTTTGAGAAACCTTTACATTCTATCTTGATTCTTAACGTAGCTTTCCTGACAATTCTCCTTTTCACTCGATACAAGCACAGCCTGGGCAATTGAACAGTACCGAAATGGCTACCCCGTAATATGTAACTACCTTATAGTTGAAGGTTTGGAATATCTGAAGCAAATTAAACCTACAAAAGTAGTTTTCAATATTGGTCGAATTACTTGTATATGCATGCTGATGGTCCAAATTCCTGCTATACTGAAACTTTATATTCAGGTGGCAATTTAGGAAGCAAGTAATTTAATTTTTCCCTATAGCAATTCCAATGAGATCCTCTTCTTTCTTTCCTACTAATATTAATACTATCACCTTTACCATATCCAATCAGGGTCAAAAACCTACATCATCTAAGATCCCTATCCTTTGGGTGATTGCCTTCTCATCCACTGGTCTCAGGAACTGTTGGTCAATATAGACAATATGCTGGCAAATTTGTCACCTTTTAGCTTGTATCTGAGGGTCAATCAAGGCAGATCAAATGCTTATACCATGGCTGTAATAGAGGGGCGATTGCCTTTCTGTAAGGCCCCAATTGCTAGAGCAATTGTCTTTTCGAGAATGTCTTCTTTCTTGGCTTTCACTCAACCTATTGTAGAACTGTCTGATACCTGTTGTTGATAGAATGGTGACTACCTCACTCTTTATCACCAAATTCTTTCAGCCCTGCCCCCCCCTACTGCCCGTTTTGGCATCGCGGCCCGCTTTCCGATCGGATACGTTATCATGCGTATATAGATATGACGACCGACTCTGCAAAGAGGTATGTCAATAGCGATGCAATTCTGTTTTAGTCTCCAGCAGCAAACGTAACCTTGGCACTGCCCAATGACCATTGCTTGTCCCTGACTTAGTTGATGATCCCGAGCACTAAATCCCCGAGATCACCGGGAATTTGGCATTCAGGAGCAGGGAAGAGAGATGGATAATAATAGCGATAACGATCCTAGCTATAAATAAGGAGACATATATATCCATATAGCGGACAACTCCTGAAACTCAACGAACTCCAAAGAAACACACCAACTTGGCAAACCCAATTCCTCTGTAATCTCCACAAATCAGAAACAATCCTGATATCCCATGATCCCCCCTGGGCCCTGAAGGCGACAAGACAGTCCCGGATTTGTTATAGAGATCTGGGGGTCAGCAAGACATTTATTAGGTGACAAGAATTATTCTCGGGGGAGAAGGAAGAGAACCAGTATTAGCAAGCTCTAATATCAGTTCGCTTGTAATGGGCAGGCGGTATGATTGGGCCAGAATACAAAACACCATTGTTATATGTTTTTACTTGGACTTTGCTGGTCCAAAGCAGCAGCCTGTTACAAAGATTCTGGATTGCTTGCTCAAACAAATTGTCAGTAAAATGGAAACAATTCAGGAGGAACCATGGGCATTTCACGACCAGAAAAATGCTATTGGTGGATAGGGGCCTCAATTGCCTGATATCATAAAGATGCTACAGACCCTCACAGCCTTGCAAAGCATATTTATATGTGTCAATGCGCTAAACCAATCTGTATCGGTACACGATTCACTAAAAAAAAAAGTCCTGGACTAGCCCGTAGCAGTCGAATGTTTGACCGGCGGGCCTCGTTTCTGTGCCAAGATCGAAAGGTGCCTCTCTGGACAAGTGGTTAGTGTATCTGTAGGTTCCAGCAAAGGCAATATTATTAGATACCTACACGCTAGATTAGGGGACGACGAAAAGCCAGGTGGTGTGGACGTGAGCCTGGAGACAGATATTCTGGGAAGATTCCAGAAAAAAAAATTATTTTTATTTTTTTATCCGAAGTGCATATAGGAGTAATCGAAGAACCTCACTCCATATTATCCACCAATCAATATATCTGCCTTCCAACTAAGTTACTTTCTTCAAGGGATGAAGCAATCTCACGGAAATCGACAGCCTAGAAGGGAATCCGCAAAATGACAGAGGGGCCGGGCCTGGGAGATGTTTACCATGCAACAATAGAACGGATAAAGGCCCAGGATGGAGACAACTCAAGACCTGGAATTTCAACTTTATTGTTGATCGGTCACGCGGGGCGTGCGTTCCAAGCGGATAAGCTCTACGATGCCATAGCGATTGAGCTAGGTTCAACGGATTCCAACCCTAGAAATATCACTTTGATGTCAACTTTGAACCGTCGTTAAGGGCATATTACTGCTGACAAGGAGGCATCAATTGTATGACTGATTTACTTTACTCTATAAAAATATCTTTCTGCTCACCCCCATATTTTCAGTAGACCTCATTCAACAATTGCAGATATCTGCTTGACCTTTCTGAATTCCCAACAGGTCAGTACCCTGACATTCGATCCCATCTTCAACACCTGTAACACGCCTTTTATAGAATCCGGTTCTGTACATGGGGGAGTGGATGTGAAAAGGGAACGTCCGGAATGCTGGAGATTACTTGAGTCAGACCTCTTTCAGAAGTACGATAGCCACATATGCACCAAATTGTTTTCAGGACAAATAAAGCATTTGTATCTTAGGAATGTAGTGTCTGTTCCTCATTCAATGGACTACAATGCGCATTATCCTTTGGAATTGTTAAACGTATATGTGGTAGGCCATGGATCTAACGGGGTTTTACGGTACTAGAGTACTCGAGTACTGGTTCAGGTGCGAGTACCCTACTGCGGTTCAGTTCTTTTCCCCCATACAAATCACTATTTCCTTTCCGGTCCAAAACCGGCAGAAGACAATTTTCACCGCAAAAACAGTCACAAAACAGAAGGGTCCTGAGTTTGCAACCAAACAGACCAGGGCTTATTCTACTTTTTTAACTTTGGTTATTAGTGATGATCAAGGCTATATGCAAAATTGGCAAACACCTACTATCACAATAACTATATTGACTATGTTATATTGTCAATATCCCAACAATGATAATATATCATGTGGTAGAAATTAAACATATTGCTAATGACATATTGGAAATTATATATAGGTTTTAAAAAAGCTTAAAATTTAGTTTGCTTTTTTTTTTTCAATTATTAACCTGGTAAGCCTTGAGGGCATACTATTGGTAATGGAATCCTTCTATATTTCTACTACTACCACTAACTTGATACTGGTAATTAGTTATTTGAGTCAATACCAGATAAGTGCTGCCCTCTGGTTGTTTCTTCCTACTTGGTTAGGACTCCCTAACTGGCAATTCTTTTCTCAGTTCACTTATTATTACTTCCTCTCTTATTCTACTCATTTGAGTATGGCTATCTCCTTGCTATTACTACTGTATTAGTCTAGTAGTAGTCATTACATGTTTCTACTTATTTGTATTCTATTATCTATTTTGTTAGTTCCATCCTGTTGCTTTTAACCTTCTGTTTTCAAAATATATTTACCTAATTATGCATGCTAGTTCTGTTAACATATTATTTGGACAGGATGTTTATACTTTTATTATATTTCCTAGCTATAATATTTTGTATTTAAAGAACCTGTAACCCCTTCCAGATGCAAACTCTGAAGCCTCACATAACTATTATCTTTAATACTACCAGGAAAATGGTTGCTCTATTAGTTCCAAACCTTTTACCTTGTCTATTGGAAAATTATTTATCAATACTTCTCCCACTAACATAATAGCATCAACCGGGTCCCTTTTGGATTCTTGAAATACTTAGAAGTAAGTTACTCTATAAATATACCTATTCCAATACTCAGAAACCACATGTTCTTAACTGCTTTTACAATACTCTCCACTGTACCTAGAAACACTGTCCTTATTTTGATTCTCTATGTCAAGATTATTCGAATGTTGTTTATTGGTTTGATGCCAAGAGTTGATGTCAGTCTTGAATAAACAGAATTTTATGTATTTTCTTAACCTCTACCAATAATATCTCCTGGCCATCATAGGGTGTTTGATCCTTGATATATTAATCTTCACCTCTTACATTATAGATATTGATTCCATAAAAAGCAGGTACAGCCATGAGTTTTAGAACCTGATAAAAGATTATCTCAACAGGTTAAACCACAGGTACTCATGTTCTTCCAAATAACCAATGGCAATTTCTTATTGTCACAGATTGTGCCCTATACTATTACCCAACCATGTCCTCTATATTAACTCTACTGAACACTGTTGTTATAGTTGTATTTATTTGGTTTTCAAGTGACATATTTAAAATCATAAGAAGTGGTATTGAATGTTAACCTACTACAATACATTAAACCTCTCCAAAACATCTGTGGTCTAATGGGATATTTTATCACATCCCTCTTTCTCCCCCTTTTTTACTTGCATGAAATAAAGCATTTTTTATATGCCTTGCATCTTGAATGTCCTTCTTTTTGCAGCACCCAAGAAATTGTAATATCTAAAACATTAGGTTCCTCCTCTGGACTGAGTTTCCTCCAGCCAAGTTTTTTCCCTTTCCAGTTCTTTCACAGGAGATACAATAAATGCCCCATATCTTATTCTATGAGAGCCAATGGACATACAGGCCAAGTATGATTGCGTTCAGATTGCTGTAATTTTGACCATGAATTTACTGTTAAACTAGGAACACTAGTACAACGTGCGACCTCCTCTTACCAAATACCACTGTCCAATAGAGTAAGCACTCTTACTCTTGTGGGAGTTGTGTGTTCACCCCTTCTACCATTGTGTGGTGGCCTCGAAGGCATTTGATAGGGATGGTTTTTCATGCCAACTTCGATTGCGATTGCCAGGCGTCAGCGAATTTTGCAGACAGCCTCGGCCATCAGGCAATTGGAATGAAGCCCCACATCTGTGGATCGCTTAATTTATCTGGGCAACCCTCCCCACCGGAGTTGGAAAACACCATCGCCAAGGTTAGGTTGAACATGAATGAAGTCACGGGAATATCAGTGCCGTCTTATATAGTATGATACCATAATATTATTATCATAATATTAGACTCTACCGGTATCCCGGACCGTGCCACCAAACATTCCACTTAAAATTCCAAGCTCCTCCACCCTCTAGGGCAACTCCCAACAAAGAATTGTACTTACCTCACTACGCACAAAAAATACTCTGAACAATGCCCACAACCCGGGGGTCACGGGCAGCCAAACCTGTCCGATACTCCGTCGATTCACACCAAGACCTGGAAAGCGATGCCGAACCCCGGCCGACAAACAATCACCACGAAGAGGGCAAAGGCGATGAACGCCAAGTCCCAGAAACACCTAAATCCTCTGGCCGGTGTCCACCAAAGATTCCCGGACAAGGCGCACCCACATTGGGCGCTAATTCTGATAGCTTTGAAGACGATGAGGATGAGGAGGATGAGGATGAGGACGTTTATGGCTCTGAAGAGGAGACCCCGCGGGCACGAGGGAATCCGCGAGGAAGGAGAAGAGGGCGAGGGGGAATATCCGAAGAACCCTCTAGTCGTCATAGGGATGCCACCGCATCAGTGACTTCTGCAAGTGCTCGAGTCCACCGCCGACACGAGTTCCGTGCTCATAGGACTTCAAGGAAGCGCCAGGGTAGGGCCGCTAGGGAGAATACGATTGATTCTGACGCAGAGGAGGGCGAATCTTTTACCCTTAAACTGCCGAATCCGAGCGTCAAGCTTACCTATCGTCCACGGGTTAATCAGGCAACTGGAAAGCGAGAGAGGCTGTTCACCACGTATGGAATGAATACTCATGCCCTAGTAATTGCCACGGGGGTTCGAGACCGCTCTTTGGGGGTCCCGGCAGTCCCGGAAGAGGACAGCTTTGAGCCGAGTCCTTTCTGGCAGGAAAGGCAGGATGAATTAGTTGATTTGGGTGATGGGACGCAAAGGGTTGAGAGAATGGAGTATTACGACGCGAGCCCGGTAGACGGAACAGGGCATACTGCAGAAACGTATATGCCACCTAAAAGCGAGAAGCCAATCAAGTGTATTATTGGTCCCGGAGCTGAGCAAAAGATGTTGACTTTCCAAAGGTTTGGGATATTTAACCTGAAAGAATCTGGAGAACATAAAAAGGGATATATATTGAATGCCGGAGGACACGTGATAAGTATGGAATGGGCGCCAAATAGGCCAAAAGGTACAGAGAAGAGTCGTTTTTTAAGCCCACAAACCTCACCGCGGCTAATGTTTTTATAAGGTATCCAGTACCTTGCAATATCCACCAAAAAATCAGGTCCCGATAGATCACGGTTCCCAGAGCCAAAACCGATCGCCAAGTCCATCTATGTTCCTGAACCTTTGCCTTCATGCATACAGATCTGGCGCTTCCCTACTTCCGAGGATGTGAAGCCCAGCGACCCGCCGTCTATGGCATTGGCCTTATGTCACGAATGGGGATATGCACAACACCTCTCGTGGTGCCCGATAAAAAAAACACCAAAAAATGAAAAGGAGCTAGGCTTACTTGGGGGTGTATTCCGTGATGGAAAATTGAGAGTAATGAGAATTGTTCTACCAGACGATGATACTGACGGGGATTGCATCTTCTGTGTGTCATTCCTTCCCTCTGATCTAATTTCGCGGATGATTATTGATGATTATGAGTTATTCAAAAGTGAAGATAGCAGAACCAGCGTTTGAATGCTCAATAAAAGAATCCATGTGTTCTTCTCTAGCCTGGATATCCGACCACGAGATCGTGGCTGGTACCGCAACTGGGGAAATTGCGGTATGGGATCTGCGCTATAAATTCGACGGGGGTAACAACCACCCCACTCCCTTGTTCCTCTTATACCCTAAAAAACGTTAAACTAACATATCTTGCAAAGAGTTCATCCCTACCCAACTCTTCCCCCTCCACCACAGCTACATAACTCAGCTCGCAACTTGCTACCCCTCCTTCCCACACCACATTATAACCGCGTCGATGGACGGTTACTGCCGCCTAACCTCCCTCCTGGACCCATTCGCGGACACGATCGTCAACAACCGCTCCCGCATTGCCCCTCAGTCGATCGCCTGGGTTGATGCTCTCCAAACTGCTATCTCTAGCGAAGAGGGAGCATGGATAAAGTACTATCCGCTCCGCCGCTTCTACTCCTCAACAATGCTCGCCCGGCACGGTGGCATCGGTAGCTCCGTCGCTTCCTCCAGAATGCACACGTTTGTGCTGAGTGGGGGCACCGAGGGAGAGGCCATCTTTTCGAACCCAGCACGGAGAATGTTTCATGCGAAGATCAAGAATTACCAGCAGACTTGGTTCCAGCTGGAGTTTGCGCAGAGTACGGGGATGTTTAGGATTAATGAGGGGTTTAAGCTCGAGATGAAGGAGCCACTCAGTGCTATGGTTCACTCGACGGTAAGTTTGTTATCTGGGAGGAGGAGAGAGAGGAGAGGGAGGGCGGAATCGACTGGCTGATTGTGGAATTGATAGGTTTACCCAGAGCAATCTGCTATAGCTTCTGTGTGCTGGAACCCCAATGATAATTGTGGAGGATGGGCTAGCGCGGGGGCTGCATGTGGGTTGGTAAGGGTCGAGGATGTCACGATATATACTGAGTAGCCAAACTTGATGATGTGAGATGCTTATTTGTGACCTTTGTGGCGCATAAACAACGTGGCCTATTGATCGGGCTCACGGGAGGCGAGGCTTCGCTATCTGTCTGATGGATCATGACGGGAAAAGCTATCATTAATACACATAATAGTAATTTTATCCAATCTGTCGACATTATCTCCTCAAAGCCCTTGTTCTTGTACAGCACAATGTTTGCCAAATCACAATCCATCATTCGTGATCTTTTTCACAAGATCGTTATCTAATCAGATCAATGGTGACTGGTAGTTCTGAAGAAAGCCCTAATCAATAAGCGACCCCATCAAACCCTCAAACGCACCCACAATCCCCCACATCCACATCCCAGCCTAGGCAAAACAAACTTTCCACCAGCAGCACCCACAACTTCCACGACGCCACCCCAAAACTCACGAACTCCATTCCCCTCCGTCAACCCCAATCTCCCACAGCTAATCCACCAAGCAGCAAGTTAAAATGGCAAAACGGGGGTATAATCCCCTCACCTGCTCCCGCAATATACAATTTCCCTGGAAAGCTAACCAAATGAATAAAGCCGTGGAGGCGCCGCCGGCAACAAGCTCAAGATGACCCTCGGTCTCCCCGTCGGCGCGGTGATGAACTGCTGCGACAACAGCGGTGCCCGCAACTTGTACATCATCTCCGTCAAGGGAATCGGTGCCCGTCTCAATCGTCTCCCGGCCGCCGGTGTTGGCGACATGGTTATGGCCACTGTGAAGAAGGGGAAGCCCGAGTTGCGCAAGAAGGTTATGCCGGCGGTTGTTGTACGCCAGAGCAAGCCGTGGAGGAGGGCCGATGGGGTTTACCTATATTTTGAGGATAATGCTGGGGTGGTATGTGTCCCCTTGGAGGAACTAATGTCGGGGAAAGAGTAAAAGAGTAAAAGAATTAACGGTAGTGATGGCGGGGGTGGTTAGATCGTCAATCCTAAGGGCGAGATGAAGGGATCTGCTATTACTGGCCCTGTTGGTAAAGAGGCGGCGGACTTGTGGCCTGTGAGCTGTCCATACTTCCCTCCTTGGTGCTGTGTACTAATTCTCTGCTACCCTAGCGTATTGCTTCAAATTCTGGTGTTGTCATGTAAACAAAAAACAAACAAATGGGATTTCAAAAGCACAAATAAAAGGTTGTTTGGTTCATTTGGGTTTCTTATTCGATGTTAGCTCTTTTTTTTTTTGTTCCTTTCACTTTTCCACAATTTCTCTCCACAGCTGGTTTTTTCCCGGAGTCTACTGCGCTTTTTGTGATTGAGGGAACGGGGGCTATTGTGATGTTTGGGAAATAAACAGAGTGTTGTCCTGGTTCGGATGGTGAGGTGCCGAGGATTGAGTTTTGGTCAACCATGTGTCACGGAGAGAGGTGGGGCACGACGAAATCATCTTTCAGGACACTCTCTTCCCTGCACGCCCATAACTCACCCCAAATGCGTATCATACTATGCCCAATTGTAGTTTCCTAGTTACACCCTAAGCTTGATTACACACCATATCACCTACTCGAGTACCAACCCAACTCAAATACAATATGGGTATCATACTCCCTTTCGTCCAGTGTCCGAGGTGTGCTTCAGAACTATATACGGGTAGTTCCGTTCCAATTCAAATTCAACTCGGACACAAAACCTCCCGATATACAGTACACTACCCTGCCAAACCGGGGAACTACCCCCCTTCCAAAATTTCTATTCATAACATAAGTTTGTATGATAGCGATAACCCAGTGCAGTACGGTACTTGTAGTTGGTTTCACCCACATACCGGTATTTTGTCAAACTAGTCTACTCGAGCACTAGTACAGTTGAGCGGGTTTTTCACTTGTCATTGGCTTCTCAGCTTGGACCCTTTCCGTGTAACCCCATTCCGAGCTTGACATGCCAGAGGTCAAGACAAGACATCTTGCAACAGCGGCTAGACAGGGGGGGGGG
>QFET01016295.1:0-16590 GCA_003316355.1 Tuber calosporum | reverse complement strand
AAGCAAGAAAGGAATACAGTGCTTTATGGGATTCTGCAACTTCTATCGACGATTTATAGAAGGGTTTAGTCAGATAGCTAAACCACTCTATCAACTGACGAAGAAGGACTGCACATGGAACTGGACCGAGAACCAACAAAAAGCATTCGATGAATTGTGCAGGCGACTTACTTCAGTACCACTACTGGTACAACACGATCTAACCAAGGAAATCATGATTGAGACCGACACTTCAAAATTTGTATGCTCAGGCATTCTATCACAGAAGGGGAGCGATGGAAAATGGAGGCCAGTGGCATACCGGTCAAAAAAAATGACGCCCGCGGAATGCAACTACGATAACCACGACAAAGAGCTCTTAGCTATTGTCCAAGCGTTGAAATAATGGAGAAGATATGCAAAAGGAAGCAGACACCAGGTCCTGGTCCTCACAGACCATAAGAACCTGGTACCATTTACCAAGACAAAAGAGCTTAACGACGGACAAATCCGATGGAGTGAGACCCTCAGTCAATACAATATCAAAATACAATACTGACCCGGGAAGGAAGGGGGCAAACCAGATGCCCTTACTAGGAGAGCAGAAGATGTCCCGAAAAAGAATGAAGAGAGAGGATCCAACAAAAACAAAGGATCCTACTCCCAAAAGAACAATACTTCGAAGCCATGGAAGTGGTCATGTTTGTTGCTGAAGATTTTGGCATCCGATAAGCAAGCACGAAAGACAGACAGATAAGAGCAATCCAGGAAGCCCTTAGGAAAGGAGAGAAAGAAATGAAAGGAGTGGCTCTAGGGGCATGTGAATGGAAGGAAGGATGCCTATGGCATCAAGGAAAGATTTGGGTACCAGAACACGAAGAGATCATAACTCAAGTCATACAACAAAATCACGATAACCCAGCAGTTGGGCATGGCGGAACCAGCAAAACTACGGAACTACTATCCCGACAATATTATTGGCCAAAGATGCGAGACGACATAAAGAGATATGTCAAGAATTGCGATACATGCCAAAGAACGAAAGCGATAAGGCACGCGCCCTACAGACTACTACAACCGAACGAGGCGCCACACCAACCATACATATCGATAGCAATGGACTTCATCACGGACCTGCCGAAATCAGACGATTATGACGCCATCCTGGTGGTCATCAATCGCTTGACAAAAATGAGCCATTTCATACCCTGCAACAAGGATATGAACACCAAAGAATTTGTCCAGATATTCCTACGGGAAATATTCCGACTCCATGGACTACCACAAGATATCATCACCAATAGAGGAACGCTATTTACAACAGACTTGTGGAAAGAGACTACAAAATGCCGTGGAATTGAACGAAGAATGAGCACCGCCTTCCATCCACAAACCGACAGACAAACTGAAAGGACGAACGGAATACTGGAACAATACCTAAGGGCCTATGTCAACTATCAGCAAGATAACTGGGAGGAATTACTACGATTAGCGGAATTTGCATACAACAATGGAAAACAGGAAACCATTAAGACCACACCCTTCTACGCAAACTACGGACAACATCCGGTACATGGGGCGATAGGCCACATGATACCAAAGGAAACCACGAAAAAGGAGGAAATGGGTCAGCTGCACACTATCCTACGCCAAGAAATGGTCTGTGCACAATTACGACAGAAAGAAAACTACGTTCAACACAGAAAACCCGATCCGAATCTCCAGTCAGGCGACATGGTCTGGTTACTGCCAAGGAATATAAGGACCACTAGACCATGCAAGAAGCTGGATTACAAGAAAATCGGACCATTCAAGATCCTTACGAAGGTGGGCACAAGTGCCTATAAATTGGCCTTGCCCCAACAGATGAAGGTCTACAACACCTTCCACATCTCACTCCTCGAACCATACCAAGACAATCAGTTCCCCTCACAAAAGCAATCACCACCACCTCCAATCGAGATAGAAGGAGAAAGCGAGTACGAACTGCAAGATATCATTGATTTACGCATACACCGAAAACGCCTACAATACAGAGCCAAGTGGACTGGCTACTCACCAGAACACGACAAAACTTGTTACCCTGCGGAAAACTTCAACAATGACAGTATCGCCATTGAACGTTTCTATCAGCAGTACCCAAGAAAACCCAGAGTGGGTTACAGTCAAAATCGAACCCACAAGGCAAGACCCACCGCCATTGGGTCCAGACGAAGGCTGGGGCGATAGCCCCAGGGCTACTACCCCAACCAGCCCGCCATACGCTACTCAGGAAGAAAGGGAAAAGCAGGCAGCACACAAGGCTCTTTCGTGGACTGCCTGTTACGATGATTCCTGCAACACTCATTTACGCGACAAGGAAGGAAGCAATTGGTTTCCACGACAGCCCAAGTTGCGCAAACCGCAACAACTACACAAGGAGACATCCTGGAAACACTGTTTCAAGGACACTTGTCGTACTCACAGACACGACAAAATCGATGCTGGGTTTTGCCCAAGACGAACCGGGGAAGCAGCACCCCTTACGGAAAACGATGCACGTATTAGGAAGAGAAAGACAACCGTGAGGATACAGTTGAAGGGAGAGGGGGCCGAAAAAAGGGAAATCGAGACGATCCCCGAAGAAGAGTGTTTGCAACGACAGTTGCAAGGGCTACGAGAACAACTTGGCACCGCCGAAGCCACAACCGAGGCCCAAGGAACTGATATGTGGACATATCAGAGAATGATCAATGACCGGGACGGGACTATTAGGGCGGCACACATCACCTTAGAGGAAGTCCGGAGGAACTACTAGTCGGCCGAACATCAAGTTCGGATATTGAAAAAGGAACTGCGCAGCTTAGGAGAAAGCCTGACGAAGATGGGACATTAAGCCTGAAGGGACTCAGGCTTAAGGGAGAGGGGAGCTAATGTCACAATTGGTGACTAAGCAAGGCAGAGTTTCGCATGACTCATAGTTATGAGTCACAAGGTTGTTATATTTCGCACTATGACTCCTTAGAAGTCATGGGGTTTCACATGATGCACACTTGTGCATTCATTGTTATGTTGTGATTGGTTGATCGTGCGCATGACTCACATTTGTGAATCATATGATGTAATAATTTTCGCAAATGACTCACACTATGAGTCATGGGTTTCGCGCGTGTGACCACTTTAGGGCACATGACTTATTATATGAGTTATGATTGATTGGCGCGCGGCGCAGTTGACTCAGAGGAGTCAGCTGATAGATTTCATACTATGACTCACTATGAGTCATAGAGGTCGTATGACTCACAGGTATGAGTCACCAGGGTTAGGGTTGAGGGAAGAGTGCCTATATAAGGACCTCTAGGCGACCTGTAGTTAGGACTCTTCATGCAACCAGCTAAGTTCTTTCCTATACAATTACTTTACCTCTTTACCGTTCCATTCCCTATTGGCGTTGTGCGATAGGAACCATAGGGTTCAGCTATCAAGAAAACGTAGGCATAGGCCTAAGAGCAATAATGGAACTCCGCCTAGTACTACTCATTGCAATAGTACTCCTACCCAGGTGGCTGAGATTAGCGCCACGCCCCATACCGGACTACCTCAACGGCCCGGTCATATTCATCCAATCCAAAGTGAAGTAGTTACCTGTTGCAGAACCAGCTTACCGCATAGGATCGTAACACGAGAACTCTGGTAGCTATCACTCGCTTGAAGTCATGACAGTTTAGGATCTTAGTAAGTTATCGTTATACCTAACTGAGACGCATCCCTTTGGTGCCTGATACACCCAGGGAGGCGTTACAATAAGGGAAAAATAGGCATGTATCTTGCTTCCTAGAAAACCTCTACATCAAGGGAGGACTTACAGGAATCATTTAGCGTGTACGAGTGTAAAGCCTACTTCTGGAAGAAACCTTACGACTGTTATCCTATCTAAAATTCACCTCTGATGAAGAATTGATAGAAACTATACAGGAAGTTGGCAGACAAGAGGAGGAATTTCTGCAATTGCGAAGACTATCTAAAGTATTAACCTCGTCCAGTAGATCATCCTTGCGAAAACGCAATGACAGACTAACAAGGGGGTTAATTCCAAACAAGGATACAATAACTGGAAATGAAGAAACAACTCCTCACAATAGAAGACAGCTAGGGCTAACCCATCATTAAAGAAAGTAGGAAAGCAAAATAATGAGGAGCATACAGACAGGAAGAAGGGTCATAATGGAATCTCGCAGGAACTGGTTAATAAGTGAAAAGCGGGGAAAGAATGCACTCACTGTGGTCTGAAAACACCAAACCTGGCGAAAATGACAGAATGACATTGTAGTAGTCAGGGGTTTGGCTAAACAGACAATAAAGGACTGACCAAAACCTTCTGGGAAACTGCAACTGTAAATGGCAACGCTTTGAGTAAAACCAAAGCAGCTAAATATCAACAATATACAAATTAGAGCTTTACCTCAATTATGGAAACTATCAGATATAGAAATATCCTAATGGCACCAACGGCTACGGCAATTGGGTATTCAGGGTACTGGGAAACCAGTAACTGGAATCGAAAGATGGGATTCCTCTACCCTAGGGAGAAGAGATAATTTCTGAACACCTCAACTACTCGGTTAGGAGCATGTTAAGCGCTGCACCCTTAAGTCCATAAGTCCCTATATGATGGAGTTAGTAGACAGACAGCAATGGAGCATACCTTTTTAAGAATGTCAAAGAGTCACCGGTCGCATTGTTGATCTAGAGAAACAATCAAGTCTCAACTATTTTCAAAGGCCTGCAGGACAACCACCAGGCATGGTACTGGAATGAAAATTCATGCAAATGAAAGCAAACGAGATTCTCTTCCAATAAATAAAACCGAAACTAGACCCTTGTTTAGAGGACCCCAGCCGGGGTCCCAACTAGAGTCATGGTCTGAGAAACAGAAAGGACTTGCAAATAATTTTAGTTTTGGGTTGGTTTAACTTCGTACCCTGAAAGGACCTCTAGTTATAGTTCCTTATTGAGCCCTATGTCCTTGAAGCCAGACAGGAAAATGGCAGCCAGTTAGACTGATTAAACCACTAGGGTTCTTTTAGTTCAAGTAATGTAAAATCTCTTCGAAGCGGAGCTGAACAGCCAATTTAGTCACCTGAGCAGGTGATGGAATAGGCTTTGTCCTAACGGTACAATTATCCAAAGCATTGCCCTGGATGGAGTTTGAATGCAGGACCTCTGTCCAGATGCTTTTGTCAGGCCAATACCAAGTGTAACCGACTAGACCATGACCCCAGGAGGGACCAACAGTATTTATAAAAACATCCTCTTGTAGTGAAATTTGGGGGATTTTTTGTGCAAATGCCAAATTTTTAAAGGCTATTATTTCCATGATGGGATGAGCTATTGCAAATTTAGAACCTGTTAACCCTTTCAGAATTTGCCATATTTTTCGGAAATCAATTTTAACTTTGAAAATAAACTACCCTTTTATGTATTTACCCCTAGAAATATAGCCAAGTTTATCTAAAAAACCTTGGTGTAAATTTCTAACAACTATGCATATTGGCGATACATATAAATACAGGCATATTTATGCATGTATGATTTCTATGAGAGAAGGAATTTTGCATTTTATGAGAACCCCTCGGCAGGGGGTAAAGAGGGCTTGTAGTGGGCCGCCCAGAATCTTAATAATTAATATATTTTCTTCTAGTTCGTTGGAGGAGACCTCTCTGGTCGAAACGACGCTAGCGATTTTTAAAGAAATATCCAAGCCATCCAACCATAATGTCTTCCAAGCGAGGACAAACAGATATAATATGGTCGTATAAGTGATACAAGCTCCATCACAAAGTATCCAAACGTTATCAATGCCCTGAAGGTGATGCACATATTTGTATTCATAGAAAGTGCTATCGCATAAGGGTTCTATTAGAGTTAGGAACAAATTCTTTCATTATAAATGAAAAATTAATACAGGAATTAAATATTCCTTATAAATCTCGCTAAGAACCAATCCCGATTTTAGGATTTACAGGAGACGAATTCTCTACTGGACGAGATTATACCTATCTTCTCTAGCTAGAAATAGGAAAAAACAAATACTTATCAAAAGTTGTATGCAGGATCGCTCCTAGATGAAATTGTCGAATAATAATCCAGTTTGGGTAGTGGAACTATGAACATTCAATAAAGGGAATTCATCACCCGTGAAGCTGGAGTTTTGAGGCTCCGGAATATCAGCTTTATCTTTTACCAGAAGATGAAGGAATATTAATGGTTTGGGATGAGCAGGTTTTGCAAAATCGAGAAGTAGTAGTTATTGGAAGTATAGGAAGAGTACACGATGAGGAAGAAATAATCCTCGATACACTTCCTGTACAATACCATTACTACAAGGACCTATTTCACCAATCAACAGCAGATAAACTCCACTCACATCAAACCTTCATGCATACTATTGACCACAAACCAGATACTAAACCACCTTGGGGACTAATCTACCCTCTCTTGGAAAAACAGTTAAGAGGACTGCAAATATATCTGGATAATAGGTTAAAATAAGGCAAAATGTCGCCCAGCAGGTCACCTGCCCGAGCGCCAATACCTTTTGTTCCCAAGCCCAATGCACAACACAGATTGGTAGTAGACTACAGAGGACTAAACAAAGTCACAATTCTGAATAAATACCCACTCCCTCTTATGACTGAACTATGCGACTATGTCAAAGGAGCCACTATATTTACCAAGCTGGATCTCAAAGAAGGCTAGCATCTGATTCGCATAGGAAAAGGTGATGAATGGAAATCTGCTTTGTGCACAAGATATGGCCTATATGAATATAAGGTTATGCTATTTGGATTGGTTAATGCACTAGCAATATTCCAATTAATTATAACTATAATCCAAAGGACTTCCGTGATGAAGTGGTAGTAGTATACATTAACGATTTACTCGTATACTCCGAGACGGAAAAAAATCATGTCATCTTAGTAAGAAAGTAGTGAAGCTACACCAGGAGTATCGAATAGCAATATCACTGGCAAAAAGAACCTTCAACATTATATTAGTGGAATTTCTGGGGTATATTGTAGCTATTGGTGGTGTCACCATGGGCGAGAGCAGAGTTGAATCAATCAAGGCTTGGAAACTACAAAAATCGCTAAAAGAGATCCAGATCAGTATGGGATTCGCAAATTTCTCAATTCGATTTATAAAGAATTTCTCTGCAATATGTGCGCCAATTACAGATTTACTAAAGGGGAACTCCATGGATTTTCTGAGGGGAGAAAGCCAATAAGCAGCCTTTGATGTGCTGAAACAGCGGTTTGTTACAGCTCTCATATTCTGTCATTTTAAACTTGAAAGAAACAAGGTTGTTGAAACAGATGTAAGCGATTATGCACTCAGCTGCGTCTTATCTCAATACATGGATAAGAAGCTACATCCAGTTGCATTCAATTCCTGAAAGCTGACCCCAGCAGAACGCAACTATAACATTTATGACAAAGATTGATTGGCAATACTAGTTGCATTGGAGGAATGGCGACACTATCTTTCTGGGACTCATGAACCTTTCACCATATATCCCGATCATCAAAATCTATAATACTTTCCCCAAACAAAGGCCTGGTTGGCAAGACAAATCCGCAGGGCTCAAAAGTAGGCTAATTTTAACTTCAAAATCATTCAATTGACGTGGAACCAGAGGAGGCAAACTGGATGCTTTAAGCAGGCAGCCAGAGTACTGCCCTGAGAAGCGAGCTGCGCATGCCAAGCAGGCTATACTTCAGTCACATCACTTTGAAAACCTACAGAATAACTGAAACTTAGTTGTCTCATTTACATTGGGCAAAGAGAACTAAGAACAGCCTCAACAGAGATTACCAAAAAAGGAAGGGTCCAATTTAGTTAGGATTAAAAGGCGACAACAGGAAGCGAGAATCCCAACTAGAGGTTCCAAGTTAGCTGCAGGTCACGACCTATACAGTACCAAGGAAACCATAGATCATGCAAAAGGTTAAGTGCTTATAGGGATGGGATTAGCTATTGGACTCCCGATTGGAACATGTGCACGTATTCCACCCAGCAGTGGATTGGCAGTGAATTATGGTGTTTTCAAAGGAGCTGGAGTAGTAGATGTAGACTATAGGGGGAAGTTAAGATCCTCCTAGTCAAGACTACCAACAATGCTTTTCAGGTACGCATAGGGTACCGCTTAGTGCAAATGATTGTGGAAAGGATTGATCTGAGAGAACTTTATGAAGTCAGAGAGTTAGATAATACTGAACGAGCCAGGATAGGCTTTGGCAGCACAGCTATACAAATGGATGAAACTCAGCCACAATTATGTTTCCTATATTCTGATGATAAACACGAGAACCTGGACTCAACCGATATTGTCTTTCACCCAACATGTAATAAAGGACAAACCTTAATGTCCAATGCAAAAATTGCCAAGTGCGATGACCTGAAATTTGATATCAATTTCATGGCAAGGGTATAAAAGGAGGCAAATGATGAACTGGAATGGATGGGCAGAAAACAGGAGTTACAACAATTATGAGATGATGGCAAGCTAATGCTAAACAATTCACCCTTAATGATGGAATGCTGTTCTATAAAGAACGCTTATATATTCCCTAGGACGAAACTTTGCAAATTGATATTGCAAAAGGCTGTCATGACTCAAAAGTTGCAAGACACTTCAGTTAAGAAAAAATTCCAAAATTATCTCCAGAGATTTTAACAGAAAAGGAATTACCAACCTGATAAATGACTATGTCCGGTTATATACAGAATGCCAAAAAGCCAAGGTGCTAAGACACACACGCTTTAGCCTATTTCAACTATTAAAAGTACATTTTTTACCTTATACATATACCACAGTACAAGTAACAGGCAAGAAGTATCCGAACACAGGGGTCATCCCTGCCAAGGGGTATAAGGCCAAGATGTCCGTACATATACATGTATATTAGCAAGCCAGGGAACACAGGACGACCAAGAAGTAAGTAGTTTTACCAATCGCCGGTGAAAATAAGAACTCTTTAGTGTCTGTAGCGACATATCCTATAACACACACAGAGAAGGTTAGTTAACACTATATTTCCAAGAGTATTAGTAACTAACAGGAAAAATAGCGATGGCAGCAAGAGGTTCAGATGCTACTTTTAAGGAGAGATGCTTTGTGCAAGCTCTTCGAGGAAAGGCAGGCTGGACGTTTCGCCATATTGCTGAGGAGTTAAATCTCAGTCTTGGCTCTGTATACCATATATGCCAATCACCAGCAACTCCTAAAAAAAAAGAAGGGCTGCCCATTCTCGATTGATACGCCTACCCGCCAGCACCTTTTTGAGATAGCAACTGAGAATAACACAAATCGCCGCCTCCCCCTTATCAAAATAGCAAAGTTCTGCAATATTGAGGCCTCCGAAAGGACACTGAGAAAGACCTTCTTGATGGAAGGCTACGCACGCCGTGTAGCTACGAATAAGCCCTTTTTCGATGCTCGAAAAAAGGGACTACGGCTGTCCTTTGTCTTAGCCCACCAAGATTTAACTGTGGAGGATTGGCGCTGGGTCATATGGACCGACGAGTGCTATGTTTGGGTGACTGGCACTAGGAGTCGGACCTGGGTGACCCGGCACCCAGGTGAGGAGTACGATGATACCTGTCTTGTTCCTCAGTTTCCAAAACAAGATTGTATAATGGTATGGGGTGGAATACTGGGGGAGGGTGGGAAGAAGGCACATTTAATTCTCTGAGAAAAAGAGGATTGGGGAAACATAACTGCAAGGAGTTATGTTGAACATGTCCTCACACCAGTCCTTTGCCTTTTTGGAGGGAGGAAAGCCAGAAGCTTGGGGAGAGTGAACGCATATGGGTGATGGAGGATGGTGCGTCTGCCCACCGGGCACCATGTACTACAGCTGCTCGACATGAGTATCCAATGCATAGCCTTCAATGGCCACCTTCCTCCCCAGACCTCAACCCTATAGAGAATGTTTGGCGTACCTTAAAGAACAACCTAAACAAACACTCCCCACGCCCCACTGGACTACCATCAATGGCCTCCGCGATTCGGAATCAATGGGACAACATTACTCCTGATGATTTCCTTGATTATATTGATTCCATGCCTCAGCTTATTGCTGCTGTTATAGCCGCTTCTAGCGGGCATACACGTTGGTGAAATACTGCTGTCTCTTTATTTATTTCTATATTTATTTATTTATTTATTTTCTCTATTTATTTGTATTTTTATATAATTATCTGCATAATTTTTTACTTGGCCAACCCCTTTTTTGTCCATCCAGTGGCCAAGAAAAGCTCTCCGATCAGGTAAAATACCCCTGCAACCCCCCCTGTTTACTCCCTGGTCACTCACCCCTATCAATATCTCATGTTCAGATACTTCTTGCCAGTTACCTGTAGATTTTATTACACAACAACCCAAATATGCAGGATACAGCCAAATTATGGTTGTAGGTGACCAATTCACAAAAATGGCATATTTTATCAGGCCGGAAGAAAATAGAACCTCAAAGGATGTCACTCCAGCATTCATCAAAGAAGTTTGGAAACTTCACAGTCTACTAACCGGAATCATCTTGGACATGGATGCAATGTTTGCAGGAGAATTTGTGAATCACTGTGCAAGACATTAAGCATAAAAATGAAAATATTCACCACTTACTACCCTCAGACTGATGGACAAACAGAAAGTGTCAACTGAGTACTAACAGGCTAAACTGAATATTTGTCAATTATGATCAAGATGACTGATACAACCTATTACCATTAGCTGAGTCTGCCTACAACAACTTGGTAAACAGTGTACATGGATTAACCCTATTATGCGCAATCTAAGGTTAACATCATTAAACAGAAAAGGATCAAGGAGTGTGAAGCTTAGATTCTAGGAGCTACTATGTATGCTCACTAGATTAAAACAATACTTGAAAAGACAGTGGAATCTCTTGAGAAGATTCAGGATGGGATCAACCTGTACAATGACAGCACGGCTTGTAGTCAACCACTTTTCAAAAATGGAGATTTGGTTATGTTAAAGGTGAAATTTATCTGGACTAAGCGACCTTCGAAAAGGTTAGCGCTAAAACTATATGGCCCATTCAAAATCCTCCACAAACGAGGAAACCTTGCCTGCAAATTGGAATTATCAGAGCGATGGAAAATCCATACGGCATTTCCTGTATCCTTACTCAAGCCTTATAAAAAAACAATTCGACAGGAATGAGAACAACCACCCATGGCACTGGGGGAGGTTAAAGGTGATCTAGAATGGGATTGTGGAAAAAATTAATTAAAATTAAATAATCTCTTATGAACGAAGATTCAGAGGAAGTTCACAAATCATCTAAGAAGTTCAAGACTTTGTTAAGTGGAAAGGAAGTTCAGATCATGAGAACACCTGAAAACCAGTGTAGCACTCACAACATGCTCAAGAATTGGTGAATGATTTTCACAAGGAAAATCTGTAGATGCCAAAGTTGGACTAAGAAGTATCTAAGGAAAGGTTTTACCTACTGTATCCAATTTATCGCAGAACGGTTTTTAACCCTACCTGAAGGAGTACTAAAAGGATATATTGCTCCGGGACGAAGTTTAGACAGGGGGAGCTGATGTTACACATATGGAAAATAGTACAGCATTAAATTATTTGATAGTATATGGAATTGGGAGGTGTAACAGGCGGTAGCCTATGTGAACAGTTATACAACAGAGCCTCAACAGTAGCCTGGTATCACTTTGGTGTCTAAAGGAGACCTGCTAAGAGGCGAAGACAAGTAGAGTACAATAGAATAGTTTATAGAGCAAAGAGGAACAATAGGATCGCCGTCCAACCAAGTGTATTCACTGTCTAGCCATCTGTCTGAAGTCTGATGTCTCCTGCTGGCCAGGAGACCACTCTTTAATACATGATATCTTCCTATCAGGAGCTGAGGCTCTGGAAACCCGCAGCCACTATCATTGCCGGTGAGTATACAGCTACTGGAATCCTGTAGCCCTGCCGGAGACCTGGCAAGCTTGGGGCTATCCCACAACCTTGCCTCTATCCAACCGTCAGTATACATGACCTGTTCCTTCCCCTGAAACTCCCAGGGCACAATCCTGTCAATCCTTCAAAGCATAGGGTAAGCGGAGCGCCGGAATCTAGAGATTCCGGTAGGGAAATCAAATACAAAAGAAATCAAATCAAATGAATATAATTTGACAAAGAAAAGGCTAATGAGAGTGGTAATAGAGGTATCAGAAGATGTACACATGTTACAGGAGGTTACTTTATGACTACAACCCATGTGGGCAAGAAGTAGTGTCTATAGTAGAGCTGCTCAGCCTTGATGAATGATCTAGACTCTAATCAAAGAGTACTATGATTCTTTATAATCCGATTCCATATGAACCTTAGAGCATATAATCAAGAAAGACGGACATCCAGACTGATCTACTGGTATTCCTTAAGATGTTTGCAAATAGGCTACATCAATTTGAACTTTGTTCATTTGGCAAATGAATTGAAGGTTATCTACTGGTGCAGTGCTAGACACCATCTGAATAATAGGTAGTTGCGGGGTTCATTTGACTGAGCAGGTCATACATTTTCATGCTCAAAGTGGTTTCGCACTTTAGAAACCAGGACCAAAGTCTTCAAGGATACTCCATATATATGGCCAACATAAGTACTGGTAAAAGTGTAAAAAAGGTTAGGAGTCCCCTGTAGTTAAGGGATATCCTGCATCACCTCTACACACCTGGTGGTTGAAATCTCCACACCACGAGAAATCATCACCACTTTCGCTAAGCAGATTTACACCCTCTCTGGCCACACAATGGGCTAGGGATTTGTCTACCTCCATCTTTCCTCTCTTAACATATTAAGATCTACTCTTTTTAATTTTTTTCCATCCATCCTTTCCTTCTTTTGATCCTTGTTGATGGTTTACTCTCCTTTCCCCACTCTTGTTTTGCCTCGCTTAGGTTGTTTGCTCTGCCTCGCTTAACATTTGCACGGTCGGCAACACTTTACTTTAATACAGCTGGGAGACCCACTTGCAGTAGGAGGAAACTCCCTACAGGCCTACAGTCACTTTGCAGTCCAATGGTCTATTCCTCCACTCCCTGCTCTTGGAGAACTGCCTAGATGGGTACTCAGATAGTTCTGTCCCTGATAATTGTGTCTAGCCCTCCTTCTTGACTCCTCACCTCTCCTCTTCTCAGGGAGGCTCTGCTAGCACCCTACTGCTCCCCCTCTTCGAAGCTGTCACCTTACTGCCTCATCATGGCTGGCACCCTACTGCTTCGCTCCTTCTCAGCTGTTTCCTTACTAGCTGTCCTTTTTTACACTCTCGCCCATGCTCGAATCTCGCTTCGTTTATACCTGGTCCTAGTATTGCACTGCCTATTCGACTTGTGTTAATACTGTCAGTTTACTTGGAATCCCAGGTCCATCATCAACCTGCGGGCGCCTTTGTGGGTGTTATTCAGTGGCTAATTTTCTCCTTAACTGTTGTAGTTTTCGTCAAAGGGTTTCCTTATTCTTTCCTGCTTTCCTGCTTCTTACTTTCAACCTGTTGTCTCCTTGGCCAGCTGTGTATTTGTTTGCTTGTTTGCGAGATGTGCAGTTAGGCCCATACCAGAGGGTCTTGGGAGTATGGGCTTTGATCCCTGGAGGTGTGGAGGATGTTGGTTTGGAATTAAGGTTTTGTTTTTGCCATAGCTCATGCTCCATACACTTTCTTGTACTTTAAGAATAAATATATGAGATAATCAAAAAAAAAAAAAAAAGCCCTATAGTTGGGGATCATCAAGTAACAGAGAATAGACCTTAACTATATATTCAGTTAACAAATCTTCAAGAAACCTTTACAATATATCTTCGTTCTTAAGTGAGCTTTTCTGACAGTTCTCCAACTCTCTCGAAACTAGCACAGCTTAAGCAATTCGACAGTACCTGGTTGGCTACCCTGTAAAAGATTCGGACTCTCAAGACTCTCAGAAATTTCATCGTTAATACTACAAGTTGAATAGTCACTTTATTAGTCCCATATCTTTTACCTTATCTATTGTAGACCTATCCATCAACGCTTCTCACCCTATCCTAATAGTATATCCAAACTCCTTTTGAGATTCACGAGATACTTCGGTATAGGTTACAGAACCCTTGATGCCAGCAGGCAAACCAGCGATTGAATAAATGGCGCAAAAGGTGCATGATAAATACAAACTTCCAAGACGATAGGTGTAGACGCATGAACCATGGGGAAGAACCCTTCATGCCAGTAGGGAAACCAGTGAACGAATGAATAGACAAACTGCATACATGCTTAACAGTATCCATGGTTTCCAATGCTGTCTCTACACTTGCCAATCGTTTCTTCCAGGATTCCCCAGTCGCCTTTCCCACCATTTCCTTCCCTTAAAGCCCCCTTTTTTTAATCTTCTCCTTGTACACCCTAACCATTTCGAGTCTCCTCTCCCCAGCTTCTGGTGTCCTATCAAGCCTTTCAGCCTACTTCACCTTTAGAATGGTGGTTGTCTTATCCTTGACACTATCCCTCGCCCTATCACTATGGGGGTATTTGATGGCGACAACCTTTGACAATGTCGTCTTGTTACTGCTACCAATCTTTATATTGTGGCTAGTGCGAGCTCTTACTCCAAGCGCCTAGAGATCAACCCACTTGTTAAACCTTGGGTGGATTTGATTAGAGGTATTTAGGATTTCTGGAAGAGATCTTGGTATCCATCATGCATAATTACTTGATTTCCCAGTTTGGGCAATTTCATCGCTCTTCTCACTTTTTTCTTCTTAAACAAAATCTTGACTACTTTCTATCCACCTTCCACATTCCCCGAGAACTTAATAAAATCTGAACATGTTTTCCTTCTTACTAACTTCCTCACTTGTATGCTGTTAATTTCTTAACTATAGTAACCTTTAGGGTAGGATTTTCACAAGTATTTACCATGACCCAAGAATTTCAATAGTCTTGCCATTTATTTAAGGCAAACAACTAACCAGGAAGGATTAGTTTGTGAAAAATCCAGACTCACCTTAATAAGAGCTCCTATTGTAATATTATTCATGACCAGGATATCTCATATAGGTTTTGTGGTGTAGTGTATTGACCCTTTGAATTCGATAGTGCGAAAATAGGCCCTGCTGTCAAGGGGCCAATGAGCGAGGTATAATAACACAATTGAGTGAGCGGGCATGATTCTGAAATTAGGTTTCAGATGGGTGTTATTATGCGAAAATTGACCAGACGCCTTAAACCAGGTTTTGAGTTATTACAGTTTGAAGTTTGTATAGCAACCATAGGGAAATTAAAAAAAGGTCAAAAAACAATTTTCGCTTTACATTTTAAAATACCTGTTCCACTATAAATGTAAATGAGTATAAAACAATATTAATTGCTTGTAAATTCAGTTTAGTAATACATGATGCAAAGAATATTCAAAAAATGTTACAATCCAAAAAGCATTTCCACCCTGATTGATTCATTATACCCTTTGGTATAATAAAGATTATAATACAACATGGGACTTATCAGCAGCTGGGTTTTGCCTCTTATTTTTAGATCCAGGAGGCCGCCCCCGTCCACGCCTCTTTGTAGATGAAGATACCAAGACCTCTATTTGTTCTTTATCAATCACCTCTGTTGAGGTCTTATCCTTTGCTACTATTTAGATTTAATATTAGTTTCAGATCAAGTATTTATAATAATACTATCATGAAGTTGTACTTACAAGAGGTTTGGTCATTAGGCTTTGAACCTGTAGACAGTATGGCCTTTGAATGCTTTGCATTTTGAGCACGAGCATTTTTCTTTCCTCGAACCTCTGATATTAGTTTGTCATCAGGCTTGGAATAAAGCCATTGATCTTTGTATGTACTTGGTATATATTGTGAGTACTTGTGCCATAAATCATATCTTTTCTCAGGATTTAAACCTGTATCAGGAATTAGTGTAGGAGAAATTTCTTTAAAAGAATCAAGTTCAAAGTCTTTCTTTCGCAAATCAAACTTAATCCAAGGCATGTCAGGCAACTTGCGAGCATGAACAATTCCTGGACTTGATGCTTCAAAGCGAAAGAATTGAAAGCTTTGGATACCTTTTAGTAACTTTAAATGCACTGTTAATGCTTGATCCCAATCTCTGAATATACTTTCTGAAGAATTATCAAATAGCCTTATGGCTTTTATCTTTCCATTCTTGTCTGAAGAGTAAACAAGTTCTGCATAATCATTAGGTGTCCATATCTCACTACGATTAGCCTTCTGCTTAACAGTTCCAAAGCCACGATCGACACTATTACGTGTATGGCCCTTGATCTGAAATCCTAAGGTTATTGAATCTATAGTCTGTGTTAATACTAGCCAACAAAGATACCAAATCATGGTCTTATTTATATTTTGTCCCCCGCAGTTGTCAGCCCACAAACGAACCTCACACTTCATTTGTTGACCAGAGGATAAAAAAAGATGCAATAGTGATACTACCTGATTGGCACCCTTTCCCTGCTGTGCCTCTGTATGCATTGTATGATAATGCTGCTTTGTAGTATCATCAACAATACCTAAAACATATAGTTTAAAGGGTGACCAGTAGTACCATT
>QFET01016285.1:0-12310 GCA_003316355.1 Tuber calosporum | reverse complement strand
GCATCATGTGAAACCCCATGACTTCTAATGAGTCATAGTGCGAAATATAACAACCTTGCGACTCATAACTATGAGTCATTCGAAATCCTGCCTTACTTAGTCACCAATCGTAACACATAGTCTAATACATGCGAACACAGTTTAACCCTGATAATTTCTGACGCCTCTTCAGCAAATGATCCCCAGTCTATTCATTACTCTGTGTGTGTCAAGCACATGTGTCAAGCACTCCACCAGTAGATAGCCTTCGATCTCTTTGCCAAATGAACTATGTTCAGTTTTGATACCACCCATTTGCAAACATCATACAGAATACCAAGTGATCAGTCTGGATGGCTGTTTATCTTCCTAATATACACTCATGTGCAGATGGAATCAGATTATCAAGAATATAGGAGAGGTAATAGATCCACTTGGATAAATTATCCTATCTTCTTTCACCCTGGCTGAGTAGTCTGGATTTGACCCTACTTCTTGCCAGTCTAGGTTGTAGTCAATATAGTTACCTCCCGTGGCTGTTTACCATCCTATCCTTAGCCTTGAAAGTCTATTACCATATCCCATATGTGTAACACTGATTTGTTTCTCTATCCATGCCTTGAACTAAGGAATCAATTTTTCACAAGTCTAAAAAGTTAGAATTTTGACATATAAGTCTAGGTCCTACATAATTATTTTATGGTTAAAGTAATGCAATAGTGGTATAGTTTGATGGATATCTGTGACAAATACAGGAGGAAACATCTTGATAAAGGCAGGTATATCTTCTTGTTTAGTCATTTCTGAGCAAGATTGAGTACTGTTTCCATTGCAGTTTACTCAGACTTTATAGTCAAGGAAGCCGAGGGTATTTTTGCGGCAGTTTATTACTGCTCAAAATCATATAACGTAATCCTTCCTGAGTAGGATATCATAATCTAATACTAGATTAATGCTGATGTGTACCTTGGGTACCTTCATACTTCCAACCTTGATAGCTGTGATGCAGCTGTGATTACAGCTTGATCTGGATCACTTGACTTCCATTTTGAGTGTAGTAGGTGTCTTCTTATTGGTATAAGAGATATTGTTTGTTATCATAAATCAAGTATGCTTATGGTACTAACAATAATTCCAGTATCCTCTTGAACACTAGCAGGTTTCTTGTTGACTAGTATTATGAATTCTAAAGCTTAAAAAGGTCTGACAGCTTCCTTGGAGGCTCTAACAGTTGCCTTGTAAGTTATAATAATATTTCTAATATCTAACTCTTCTGTATCATCACTTTCTGCCTCATTGGGCTCTTTTTGATCATGGTGGTGTCTCAGATGACTGTGACATGATTGGACTCGATCTCCTTCTCTGGACAATCATTTGCCATAAGTCCTTCTTCTCCACAATAGAAATAGGGTTCTTCTCTCTTCCATGGATCAATTACCTACTTGCTTGGCTTCTTATATGTGGAAGGGGTTGATTACCTAGCTCGAGCTTTACCTTTGCCTGCAAGTTTGCTATTGGTTTGTTATGAAGGGTTCTTTACTTTGTTTAAGTTATATCCGATAGTGCTGGAGTAGCTGCTAGTACTCCAATAGGTTTGTGTCTTCAATATTGTTGCATCATATCTCACTGCCAACTGGACTACTGCATTACATGTATCTGTATATCTTCTCTGTGGTTCCATATTTGTTCTGAGTCTTGGATCTATAGCATCCAAAAAGCCTTGCATTTGTGCAGAGTCTGATATAGTGTCTCTAGGCAATGTTCATCTTAGCTCTTCTAGTTCTACAGCAATCTTAGAAATTCTTATTGGCTTGCCTTCAGAGGACGGTTGAATCTTCTGCGGTTTGAGATATAGGTTATCTGGATTGGTTGATACTTCAAATAATTGCTTAAAGCGATTTTTGTACTCTTAGAGGGAGGGTTGGTTGTCTTCAAATTGATCTATAAGGTTAAGGTAGGCACTATGTACTTGCTTTTCTGTATAGGCACCATAGTAGTTTACTATATCCTTTGTGTTATCAAGGACATCATGGTTGGATCAGTACTTTTTGACCTCCCTAAACCAGCATTTGAGTTTGACTAGTTGTAGATCCTTGCCTTCTCCACTAAACTTAAATAGTTGTGGAAGCTTGATCATTACTTTGATGGGTTATTCAGCAGTGTCAGCAATCGTTCTAGATACTGGCTAGGGTGCTGGCGGGTGTTTGGTAGTATTACACATATGGGAAATGGTACAAATTATTTGATGTGATAGTATATAGAACTGGGAGGTTACTATATGACTACACCCTGTGCTGGCAGGAATTAGTGTCTATAGCAGAGCTGCTCAGCCTCAGTAAAAGATCTAGACTCTAGAGTACGGAGTACTAAGACTCTTGATAATCCGAATACATATGCAATTGAGCACATATATGCATGAAAGACGGCTATCCAGACTGTTCAACTGGTATTCTGTGAGATATTTGCAACTGGGCTACATCAACTTGAACTTAGTTCATTTAGCAAATGAATCGAAGGCTATTTACTGGTAGAGTGCTAGACACCCTCAGAATACTAAATAGGTCGAGGGATCATTTGACCAAGCGGGGCATACAATTTCAGGGTCAAACAGGGTTTCCACTTTCCATGACTATTGCCATGGTATTTAAGGATACTTCATATATATAGCTAGCATAAGTACCAGGATAATTGTATAAATAGCTAGTGGTTGCACATAGTTAAGGGATTATCAAGCAACGGAGAAGAGACCTTGACAATATATTCAGTTGTTAGCTTTCGAGAACTTTATACCTTTACCTTTATTCTTAATGGAGCTTTCCTGACAGATCTCCTACCCTCTCGATACCAGCACAGCTTAGTCACTTCAACAGTACCCAATTGGCTACCCTGTAACACATAGTCTCTGATTCTTTTTCTTTTCGCTGAGATTGTGGTAGTGGTCTTGAGGGTACTTGAGAGCAGGGAATCCGCCAGGTAGTATCTCACTCTTTGAGGGTAGTGCAGAGTGTGATAGAGTTTGAAAGACTATCAATAATATGCTCCTAATTCTGTTTCTCAATTCCTAATCTGTCTCAGTACTTTGAAGTTCCTTTTAGATGTTTTTCTCTATAATAAGCTCTTCTTCAGAGTCTGTATCAAGGTCTCCTAGTGGTAGGAAACTATGTCCAGGTTATGGTGTATGGTGGCGTTCATCTTCTGCTTCAGGGTCTGGGTTTTGCTAAAGTTTGCTCAGAGGTATTGATGTCCTTCCAGACCTCGTGGTATGACTTTGTTAAGAGTACTCGATTCTAAGGGCAAGTAAATCGAGTTAGGCTTATAATCTTTCTTTGTAGTCAGAGATTATCTAAGAAGTCTCATAGGTAGTAATAAAGATTTTTAGTAAAACTTATAATATTGATGAGCTGACTTCTCCATTGCTTGATGATGGATAAAACTCTGCAGGTACTTTGATATTAATACCCCACATCTGAGTATTCGCGAACTATATCTATCTCTTATACTAATTAAGTATTCCTCTTGATTTTCTCTATTCCAATCCAAGTGCGAACATCATTTGACATTCAAAATTCTGTTCCCCATACAGCTTATGGTACTGTTAGAGCTCTTCTTTCTCTGGGGGGATGCTAACTAACTCAGTTGGAGATATCAAAACTTCTTCTGCTGTTTAAACTAGGCTATCCAGCTTGGACCTTGCCAATAGCACTTTAGAACACCAAGGGGCCAGGTTGGTTATTGACCATACCTGCTCTGTGCCATCTTATCTGACTATGCAGGTGGCTTTCAGGATGACTTGTGTCAAAGATCAGTCCAATACCTTCTTGTCTCCACTGTTACTGCTTATCAACTTCTTCTGATAGGTCCTTCAACCATTATGGAATCATTTTGGGACATTAGCATACTCTTGATAGTCACTGGAATAGCCTACTTCCTTTATAGCTCCCGTACCCTGTGGGACTACACAGGCTTTCTTATTTTCAACTAGTTGTAACCCCGCTGGATCTTAACCGAATTGCTTCATTCCACCTGGGCTGGGTAGCCAGAGAGGTCCGTTATATAGCCTGGAAACAGCATGCAGTCGCTCAGACGGTAATGATGTATACAGTATTACAAGAGGTGCTCCATTAACTTAGCTTTCTGAAACAGTGAGTGGATGTACAAACCGACTGGGTTGAAGTACATGGTAAATGCCAAAGTGGGATGGGTATGATTGAGCTGTGGAGGTTAGGACTTGAGTTTCAGAATTCTCAAAGTCTTCTTTAAATATCTTGTGTGCTAACAGACTTCTTTAGTGTGAAATTTTAAATGTAGCACCAGAGCCGCGAGTCTCTCCCTGCTGCTCCTGCTTTTTACTAGCTATCAAAGAAAGGGTGGTTGATCCACCCTACCTTGTGTTCTCATTCCTGAAAATAAGATATCAACTGCAGAGGCAAAAAAATCTAGGCAGTAGCCTCCTTAAACAGTTATCCAATAGAGCACAAACAGTGATTGACTGTCGCTTTTGTATCCAAGGGAGACCTGCTGTCTGGTGAAGATAAGGAGAATACAATAGAAGAGCTTATAAAGTAATGGGGAACAATAAGATTACTTTTCAACCAAGTGTATTCATAATCTAGGCATCTGTTTGAAGTCTGATGTTTCCTGATAGGCAGGAGACTACACTTAAATACATGAAATCTTTCTACCAAGAGCTGAGGTTCTGGAAACTCACAGCTAAGATTTTTACCAGTGAGTTGACAACAACTGGAATCCTGTACCCCTCCCAGAGTCCTCGAAATCCCTAGGCTTTCCCACAATACTGCCTCTATTCTACCGCTAGTATACATGACCTGTTCCTTCCCCTGGCACTCCTGGGACACAATCTTGTTGATCCTCTCAAGCATAGAATAAGCTGTCTGCCGGAATCTTGAGATTCTGGTATAAAATCAAATACAAAAGAAATCAAATCAAATGAATAATATCTGACAAAGGAGAGGATAACAAGAGTAGTAATAGAGACTCTGGAAGAGGTACATATGTTACACGTTTCTGCCTGACATGAGGTGGACGACACAGTTGGGAATCCTATCTTTCAGCAGTATGGTGCAAAGATACATACTACAAGAGATATCATAGTTTGGTTTCAGGAAAACAATATACAGGTTACAGAATAGCCACCTCCATCCTATTGGGTACTGTTAGAAGAGAATAAAGGAAAAAATACACTAGCACTTTCCCAACATCGACAAGACCAAAGGGGTAACTAATACTATTAGCATCTGACAGAAGCTTTAAATCAGGTTTGGACTCAGGATATTAAAAGGGACTTTTTGGAAAGGTTGTGGGAGTCTATGTCTAGTAGAGTTGCTGCTGTCTTAGATATATGAAGATGATATACAAAGTATTGATTTTTTTATTTTCTACTTTTACATATGGCTTTTCTTATATCTATTGTATGTCAACACATATTTTCAGTTTATTCTAAGCAGTTGTCATTGTATATGTGGTAAATTTATAGTGGTAGTTGGGTTGCCATTAGGTTTCTGGTCAAATCATCTTGTACCTGTACTTTACCATCGTATCTTTAACCTCATAAGCCCTGTACCATATGATATATATGTAACAGATTTACCTACCTCACCTTTCTCAGACTGAGACCCCAAGTTTACCTCACCCTTGTAGATTCACCTCATGGCTAATTTAAAATTGATCACAATATGGCAACTGCTTACAATCACCAGACCAATAAATATACTAAGTGCAGAATCAGAACTGTGCACTAATGTCTTAATAAATATATTGAACTTAAAGGAACCAACTGGATTTGCCACTTACACAATATTTGGACTACACTCAATGCAGTTCCTAGAGATAGTACAGGACTCTCACTTTCAAGTTTTGAAATAACCCAGGGTAGACTAACAAACCTCTTCCCCAATGTCAAAGTTCACAGTACTTATTGTACTAGTAGCAGACAAGATTGCTTCTCAGATCACAAAAAACTACCAACTCACTACAGATTCATTAAAGGTCAAAACATGTCAGATTACCTTTTGTGGAAACAGAACCAGAATGCAACAGTAACCCAGAATAACCTTGATAAGATAGTGGGATTGAAGTTCTAGAGAAAATTGTAGCAGGTTACCTGAAATAGTAGAGCATTGAAAGAATATGTAATATGATATAGAAATACTATAGGAAGAACTAGTCAATAAAGTATATTAACAGAATAATTGAGTTGATATAGGAAAAAGGATAGATGAAGGCTGGTTGCCTCAATAGCTGAATAATATGTCATATATACATGTAAGTATGATAGTTGAAAAAGGTATATAAGTGGCTTATAATTTAATTGCTAGGAACAAAATATATACCTTACATAATGGCTAGAATACTAGAAATAGAAATTGCAATTGTGGGATGCATGATATGACAGAAACGAAAGTTGCATCCTTACAAGACTCAAGATATACAAACAGAGAATAATAAACTATCTATGTCTAGATGCAACTGTTTACTATCAGGAACAGGACACTTTTTATACAAGGAGAGATTTCCTCTTTGCTGAACCAGGATACAATTTTCACTGATGCATGAAGAAAATACATTTTCTTATTCTGGACTGAAAGACTGGTAAATAATTGGACTTTTATTATAGTCATGATCGGATTGGAAAATTGAAGGTTAGTTATTTTGCTGAAAGCAAAGGAGTACTCCGTGGCAGAGGTGACGTGGCTGTGTTTGTTCATAATAAAAGGTATAGGAAATAATAATTGTGGAAGAATGTTTTTATTACTTCACAAAAACTGTGGCAAATGCTCTGGTATAATGGTGTACTTTTGCTCAAATATATAACTTTCACATGGTGTTTCACAAATGGGACAAGAGAAGGCCAGATGGATAACGGGGGCCTCAATTGTTGTAAACTGTGTTCTCATGGCATTAAGTAAAGAATTTGCGATCACATAATTAAAGGTGAACATCCGGTAGTTATTCTCAAAGGGAGTTGTTTGTGGTGGCTGATCGCTATTCAGGAAATATAGCTATCTCCTACAGGGGACCTTTCGAGCAAAGCAGAGGGGTTGTGTCCTTGAGATGTGATTAGTTGTTGAACCCGAGGGTTTGGGAAAGATGCCTATCAGAAAACAGTACCTGAAAACTGCAGCTTCACCAACTTCATCCACCGGTCCACCCTCCACCCTTGTGGCTGCCCCAAATGTATCGTAGTCTTCCCACCTCTCGGCCTACAGTATCCGACCTGCCAGCCAGGGACGGGCATGCATATTTTTCTTCCTTTTTTTTTTCTTTTTTTTGCTGGGGTGGGAAAGCCCCAAATGCCCGTGAGGATGACCTGCAAAGCAAGGGTCCTTGTGCAATATAATCGAATCCATTGTTGCCGGAGGGAGGGAGGTAGTGAAAGCGTGGGGGGCTCTCCATCTATCATATTGTATCATGCCGGCTAGTTTTAAAGCAGGGGAGTTGGGTTCCGGTTAAAAGAGCAAGATGCGTGTTACTATGTGCTTATCTTGAATAAATTTGATAACCCGGCCCTGGGAAATGGACGATGCGTAGAGATTGGAGGATATGCAGCGGCCCAACCAATTAGACCCTATCGGACGAGGCGGAGTAGTCTCTATTGCCCTCCGTCAGTCGTGAGCGAAAATTTTGTGAAAGAAAAAAAAAAAAAAAAGAGGGACAGAACTCGTTTGTTTCAGCTAGGGTAAGTGAAGTGATATGAGGATTTTGGGATTCGTAGTTTTGTCTGCAAAAGTGCTTCGAAGTTGAAAAATCACTCAGCGCGCGGTTAGTTTGACGAGGTAGAGAGCTGTTCAAGGTGAACAAGAAGTACGTAACTTGCTGTGCGATATTGAACCGTTAATTGCCTCGCCGAGTGGTCTTCTGCGCTGTATCCAATTAATCTATCCCGTACCCTGTTAATTAACGGATGATACATCAAAAGTGTCTCAAAAGGGTAGTTTGAGGACATGTGTAGCAATAAGGATATATAGGTTGGGTATGAAATTTTTTGACTCGGAACCAGATACTGCCCTTCTAGTCTAGGAAGGAATTCTCTTACAGTACCCTCACCAGCAGTGTTGGGTGGCCGTGGGGACAAACGAATATGCGCTAGCCAACCGCCCCTTCATCCGCTCCTGAATTTCGGAGCTTTTCACCCGTGTTGGTACCATTTGTTTCCGGCACTGGCTGCTGGTGTTGGTTTGCTCAAGCCCAGGGCCAAGTGTGACTGTTTGTCGGAGGGATCAGCCTCCTATCGTAACCCGATATTTTCTCAACAGCACCTATGAACTGACTGTGAGATATTATATTATTTAAACACCCAGTTCTGCTGGCTGTCCTTGGTACAGTACTGCATTCGTGATGAGCAAATTGGTCCGGCTGGCGGGACCACATGCCGGTGCAACTACGAAGTTGCTAGAATTACGATGGCTTGGTAGCTTGACCAATTTGCCCACCAAAAGCATATGAGGCAGGTGGAAAAACAGCAAGTGGTAGTCCAATTTGGAAACGCTGTCCTAGAAGTAAAAGAACACTACACTGTGTGATAAGTTAGTCATCGAGGCTGAATATGTTCGCGGCATTGTGAACACCCTGCAATATAAAAGCTGCAAAGCAGGGGCTGGGGGAGATTCTGGAGGATAAGAGATTCACAGGTGAAACGGCCTTTGGAGAAAAACCCAGGAAAAGGCATCAACGTATTCCACGGCATAGCAAGCCATCCACACAGATACCAGCCACTATTCCAATTTTGACTGAAGTTCAACCAATTGCATCGCTCAAACCTGCATATGGCTCGCTATGATGGGCGCTCGCTATGCCGTGGAATAGGTTATGTGAATTTCATGTTGCCAGCCCAGTCCACGAACGCCTCAAGCGCGGAGCACAAGTAGGCTTAGCGCAGGTGAGATAGGGAGAAAACGCCACCCCCCCCGCGATATCTTTAATTTAACTGACAAGAATTAATGTTTTGTGTTCCCGGGGTTGTAGCACCGTTACCATGGATTTCCACTCAAAACGCCGATGGCGAGTGCTAAACAAGGGCGGATGATACATATGATACGATACCTCCTCGAGATTATTATTTCGGTCGGAATCCCATGTTTTCTCGAGGGGCGATCAATTGACAAATACTCGATTGTACGAGTTTCGGGATTCGGGAGTATTGACGGCAACAGCTGAAAGTTCTTGTGAGCACCACCATATGACTTGGTCAGCGGTTAACTGGGAGGTGTGCGCTGGTACGATTGGGGCAGCCATTACCGGTCTGGAATGACATGAGAGCACCGCTCAGTAGCATGCTTGCTGCTAGCTTAGTGCTCCCAGGCACTGTATTGGAGCAGTATAGTAGGCACGAGGAATATGGGCCACGAATGATTGAATTGTGCGGTATAATTGCGTATAGTCGCTTTGCCAATTCCACTGGAGCTTGCGAACGATAAAAGTCTCTTGTGGCTAATATTCAGAGTGTTTCCACGGGAGCCACAATAATCCCTAGAGAGGTAGACCTAGTTGGTAATAACAACTAGGAAAGCAGTTTAGAGAGTTGAAGAGAAATTTCTCCTAAAGTAGGATCACCGGTTGCGAAAACAAGGTGAAAAGCAAAGTAAAGGTAAGAAGCAGACATCCCTTTACCTCACCACTGTACTGGTAGGCTAGTCTACAACTCGGGCAGACCATGCACCGGTATCTCGGGCTCACACCATCTCGGAACTGCCTACGTAATCGTTCTCTACTCCACGTTTCTCATGGGTTCAGCGCATCACTGCAGTAAACCAAATAATAATAATAGTATTATGAATCAAGTAAGAATTCCTATTAAAACCATAAAAACTATCGCCAAATCACCATTACTCTGGAAAAAACCAGCTGCTAAACGAATCCGTAGAAGAACCGGAAGAGGAAAAAAAAAAACACACCTCACACAAAAAATAGAAAACGTGTTTATAAAACACTAGCAACGAAATAGAGGAATCTGCCACCAAACTCAGTTCCCACAAAGTCCTGAAAAAGCCAGAAAAGCAATCAAATTGGGGATCTACTACCTCTTGCCTTTCCCTTCGATGCTGCTATTGTATCATTAGTTTTGGTAGGTGTAGAGGGCTTGGGCGATTTCTTGGGAGTAAGAGTGCTTGTGGATCTGACAGTTTTGGATCTTTGGGGAGTGTGGCTCTTGTCCTTGAGCCCGAAGCCCTTTTGCTCGGAGGGGCCCGGTAGGGATCTTCCGGACTTGCCAGTCTCCCCGGACCCGGTACTTCCAATTTTAGATTCCGGTTTGCCGTCCTGCTTCTCGGTGGGCTCTTTGAGAGAAAGAACCCTGATGCTGAGTGTATCCAACTCTTCGGATTGAACCTGCCCAGGAGTGTTGGACTCTTCGGCGTGAGCTCCTATGGGGTTAGTGGTTCCTTCGGTGCTCACTGCCCCCTCCTCGGCTCCCGTTCCATCAGCGGTGGCTGTAATCGCCGCCTCCTTCTCTTCCAAAACGCTGGGCGTACTTTCCTCCTTAAACTTCCCAGCCCTCTTCAACAATCCCCCAGTAACGTACCCAAGTTCATCAAAGTCTTTCGCAATAATTTTGACATTCTTCACCTCGCTTTCCCTCTCTTCTTCTTTCCCACGCACTACCTTTGCCTCTCCACCGCTGATCCTAGCGAAGTGCTCCAACTCTCTCATTTTGTTTGCCTCGCGCTCAATCCTTTCAGCAACACACTTAGCGCAGAGAAGGGAGGATTTCTTGTTCCTGGTCGGTAGCGGGCTTGGTAAAGTGCAGATCAAGGTGGCAGAGCAGTGAGGGGTTGTAGTATCGTAAGTGGTGGAGAGGTGGCCACAAGAGTAGGAGGTAATCGTTTGAATACACATCTTGGTTGGTGAATTGGTGAGTGAAGATTTATTTGCAAAGGTAGTTGATAAAGTAGGGGAGTAGTAGTTATATTGGTATCGCTTGCTGGACCGTGGATGGACTTGATGGATGGTTGATACTCCAGTGTCGACTGGGCAGGTATATATACTCTCCCACAAGTTGGGAAGTTTGAAAAACGGATCGCCGTTCAGATCAGTCTAGTCCTTCTCTTTTTTTGAAAGATTTTTTTTTTTGAAAGACACCCGGTTGTCAGTGCCAGTGTGGGTGTTCGGGTCTGATAATTCAATGCCCTGAACTTTGAATGATTCAATGCTAGTGACCTGGGGTAGCTTTCGTTTCAAGTGGGTCATCATAGATCACTCGGTTGTGGAACAGGTTATCAAACCCGAACTTGTAACTTAGGGGCTAACCAGCGACCATGGTGATGGTTGAATGGACGCATTGTCCCGGGCTATGGGAGGAAAAAATTTCAATTCAAGTACCATATCTGTTTCATGTCAGAGTTGCATTCTAAGCAGTGTCTTTGTTTGGAGCTGCAGAGTTGAGGGCACTATTATGGAGTGGATTACTATGTATCCCAATCAAAGTATTTCCCTCCCGGGGGGGTCCACCATCTCTGACTAACTGCAAAGAAACAGTCTCGGGACATTTCCATTTCAGAATGGTACTAGCTCGTTTGCCCTTTTGTCTGGGGAGGTATTTCAGGGGGGCTATGCGCCTTAGTGGGTGTTAAGTGCTATGAAATGGAGTGCGAGATGAGGGCTCTTGGGGTTCTGGTGCCCTTGATTTATTTATGCCCCGCGTGGACTTTTCCCACCGCTTAATTCGTGTCGGCGGATGTCCGATGTAAGGTAGCGCAATAATATAGCCTTAAATTGACCTCAACTACAAGTAGTGCGGTAGGCCGCTACTTGGACAATATCTCTTGGCGGTTGTACTTTAGAAATAGGATCAAGAGCCCTCCTGAGAACACACCAAAACATCATACTGTGTTCTGCATGATATATTATGGTACTTGTTACTCATGATGCTCTCCCATGGGCTTCCCGATAAACCTAGAGAGTTTATTCTCTGCTAGGACCTTACGGTAGTAAACCAGGGTCATATTTTGGGCGGGACTGCCAGGGCGTGACATAACTCACGATATTTCATGAGAATTACAGAAATCACCGAAATGAGGATTGGATATTATATTTCTTGTACGTTTTATGCAAGGATCTATCTATAACTACACTGCTACCCCCAATATGCAGAAAAAAGAGAAAAATGCGAAGGGGAGATGGAAAGGGGGGACTTCGAACTCTACTTCTACTTCTAGTAAAACCCAGCATGGGCCCAGTGTCAGATCAATCCTCTCTACCGCCATACTCCCCCTGCTCTTTTGAATCCACTACGGGCACCAACTCCTCTGAGAACCCATCCCCAGGATTCTTCGGCGCCAACAATCTCTCCCATGCCTCGTCATACATCTTCCCATAC
>QFET01016274.1:0-11627 GCA_003316355.1 Tuber calosporum | reverse complement strand
ATGGAGTCTCAGATCGAACCAAACACATCGATGTCCGGTACCATTCTGTTAGAGAGCTGCTTGAGAAAGGAGATATTCAAGTAGTTAGAGTTGTGTCGGAAAACAATGTATCAGATCTATGTACTAAGGGATTATCCCAGATTTCATTAGAGAAATTACTGATGAAGATAGAAATGGAAACGTAGGGGAAGTGTTGGAAAAATACGTTATCACATTCTATGTAGTCATGTGTGTATGTGAGTCATGTAACAAATACACACATGACGAGTCATATGTATGGCTGGATTTCACATGACACGGAGATGGGTATATATATTTCGAGTTTTCTCCTCCTGTATCCTTACAACTCAGTAGCGCAATAGTGGAATCACAGCTTTTTAGTCTACAAGATACTGCGTTCAAATCTCAGTGCCGCCTTATTTAATATAGGAGACAGCCTTTGATACTGCAATATTTTCAAGAGGCAGTGAAAACGAGAAGGTATTGGCCCGATCGTGAATACTAGTCCTCCTGAAAGTGAGCTGCAGAGCCGTATAATACGGCACAAAGCAGACACGGTTGACAACCAAGCTGTCCCCTAGGAGTTCTCAGAAGTTATTGGTGCCTTGCAAAGTGGGCGGCCATATCGTAACAGCCGAACAAAGGATGACAAGTCAGATTAAGTAGGTTCAGACCCTCAGAGATGTCATGAGCGCTGATCATACTGTCAGCTGTCGGGACAAGAGATAGTATCAGGGTCCAAGCGCGCACGCTCTGGGATCAAGAGACGAGGGTTGAAGAGAAAATACCTGTTTATAGATAAACTAGTTGTAGTCTGCGATCACTCAGATGCGGGAGATAAATATCGAAGTGCCTCCGTGGCTTTATCCATCAACTAGCAACGGAGAAGAGATCATATCAATATCATAAATTTTACTCAAAATTCTTTACCTATGAGCCTTCCTAGACAATCACCGGTTACAAGGAAAGATTCAAGCATAGTTTGATTCGCTTACCTTTAGAATTGACTACCCTTAACAGTTTATTGATACCTCTCCTTATTACCAAGGCTCTTTACATAACTACTGGACACCTCCAGGTCACACCTCAGGAATCACACAAGCTCATAGCTGATTCCACCCTCCTTGATGAGCTTCTGATTGAACCATGTCTCTCAAAATACATCTCCTCTTTCGAAGAAATACTTGAAAACTCCCACTCGGAGTTACAAATCTACATGTCACAAGAACCCACCTGGTTCACCGATCCCTTGCTCCTCTAGATTGAATCAGATTTCCAAGTAATCTACGAACAGTTTTATAGTCCAACCTTCCTGTGGAAACCGTTCCAAGACTCGATACTGAAGAAGAAGGAACCTCTAGTTGTTTCAGCTTTACCTCCCCCTCCTTCCTCCCATCTCTTTGAAGACTAGGATAACATCCTGAGTCCCAATAAAACGAGATGGCACAACTGTTAACTGTCGACACAGACAAAGCTATGTATGATATAGAAGAAGTCTTTCAGGGATGAAGTGACCATCACCTGGACGCTCCAGGTCACATTTGGCACTCCACCACCTCCCACAACCAAGTGGGGTCAGAAAATCGGCTCCAGCAACTCGATCAAGTACTCCCTGTCCCCCCGACGACTGAAATCCAGCTATGGAAAGATTAGCAGAATGCATTGGCCAGACAATGAGCCTATTCGACCCTACCTTCCAGGAATCGGTTGATATGCAATATCTGGCCTACCGTCAACTCTCTGATAAAGCTCATGATCAGGCAAACCAACTGCTGCACCATGCCGAACGGATAACCCGTGGAGAACAAATAATTGACGTAGAGTGAAAACAAGTCAATTCTGGACGTGAAATGTTAGCAACTGCAACAGCCGCACTTCAGGATGCAACCACCAAATGGTTGGAAGCAAAGTTGCAAGTACAGGAACAATGGGCTACACACAATGAAGTGGTTGGTACCCAAATATATGGTAACATTGGGGCAACAGGACAAGAGAGCTGGATCGAGACTGCGAGCTAGAACAGCCTATGGCTAGCTAAAAGGCAGAACTCCTACAAAGACCAGTGCCCGCATAAAAAGAACATGACTAGACAAGAGAGTAGTTACGAGAACTACACCAATAACTAGAACAAGAGCGTATAGAGAGGGAGACTTATGTGATCAGGCGCAATGCTGCATCCGAACAGCTTAACCGAATGTTGACACAGATGAATAAGACTCTGATGCAAGTACAAGTTGCACGAAAACACCCCTAGTGTGTGGGAAACAGTTGCACCACAGCCAGGGAAAATTCCGGATTGGAAAAACAGACCACGGCTCACAGAAAGGAAGCATTTCGCTTTATCCCTGCTAGGGATAAAGGTATCAGAGTAGACCGTGGAGAAGGAAATGGAAGTGGGGCAAAAAACCCACCGCCGCCAACACCAGCAAATACCCCTGACCCTGGAGATGATGAGCCCAGCTCAGGAGATAGAGGTGGCCTCTCTAAAAAAGGTACGGTACCATCCCGAAGCCTCTTACAAGGACGAAAGTTCAAATCCGAGGCAAACCCATGTGCGGAAAGACTAGGGCAAGCATTAGCCCATACCAACAGACGGCAGGCGGATCCCTACTTTAAATTTGAAAATAAGCCTACACAGGACATGCGAGTTTCGGAACTAAATTGTGAGGATTACTTTGAAAGAAAGCTATGGTAATAGGAAGATGATGAAGAACGCATCAAGTATGCCTTAGGAAGAATGGAAAGAACCAAGGTGGCCCCTTTTGCCATAACCTACTGGAAGAAAATGACTCCGGACCTTGGATTCTACAAACATCAGGGTCATGATTTTTGGATAACTCTCCGGAGCGAAGCCACAGAACGATTCTCAGTACTGCATAAGGTGCAGAAAGCCTTACCCGAGATGGAGAAAGTTAGGTACACATGAGATATAGAGAAGTATCTCCTTACTATGGAAAACCACAACATTGAGGCAGAGGTTTCCAGTATCGGTTGGAGAACTATAAAACAGTAACAACTTCCTATTGAAGCCATGCGTATGCTATCACATGAAAATCATGACTGGGATAGTTAATGGATCAAGGCAGTTCGCAGGATTACGAAAGCAGAAGAATCGTTCATAGAACAACAAGGGTTATTCAGGTAAAACGACCAGAGAAAAGGTGACTGAGAGAAAAGAAAGCGGGAGGAGGAATCCAAATCTAGCAAGACCACTGCTGGAAATAAAAAATGAAAAATACTATATGGCAGCTGAAAATGCTGCCTACAAATTGAAAAAACAATCAGAGGAAGGGAAAAAAGCCCCCGTTGAAAGAAAGGTTGTGCACACAAATTGGGTTGAAGCTTATAAAGGAATCCCTAAGGACAAAATTGAAGAGCGAAAGAAAGCCAATCAATGTACCCGTTGCACATTAGCCAACCATACTTGGAAGTTCTGCAGGAAACTGGTCCAAGTTTCGATAATAGGACAAAAACAGGAAATTTTCAAACCCCAAAATCGACGACCCCTGGTAACCAAGGGGCAAACAGCACCCTAAACTAGGGTGAACTAAGTCAACCAGCCCAGGATTTGGGAACTGGATGACATGGATGAAACCTAAAATAAGGTTTTCAGGCAACGGCAGCGACGGCGACCGGGAACTCGTTTATGGACCCCTTACCGAAACCGAAATCAACAAGGGGGCTTGACCTCTGCAAGGTCCTACAGGTAGGTATTCCGCGCTTCTCGGTGGGAAGCTCAAAACCAATGCGAGAATCACGAAAAGCAATCCAGATCTATAGGAGTATCATAGACCTAAGAATAACTAAAGAGCAAGAAGTGATTAACTAGGAAGGTGGCTCGTGGTAGTCTGGGACTAACTCTGGGAACCTAAAACTCAACAGGAAGAAAGCGGAATGCAACATTTGATTATATCGGACCTCACTACGGAAGATGGTCAATCAAACCCGCATACTTATAAAGCTATAAATCCTTACCAGTGATCCAAGGAAGAGTGGACAGACCTGCGCTGACGAGGGACATCTTAAGAATGACAAGGGGAAATAAGTCTAGCCTGAATTATGAGAAACCTTCCAGGAGTAAACATATATAACAGGTCGGCTGGACAACAGAATAGTTGAAAAACAGAACAGGATTCTGGACATTAAGGAAACTGAAGTTGGAAGAGAAGGAGAAACTACGGCTACCTGATCCACAGGCTAATTGAAGTGGGGTAAATCCGCCCTGAACCTGTACTCCGGCTTTGGGGACCAGGTAGGCACAATAGACTCATATGGTAATTGAGGTGAAGCGCGAAGAATCCACAGAGCACAAGATAGCTTACTATCGCCTAATGATACAGGTTCGGGTCCTGTTAGGTAAAGGCAGGTGCCAGGGCAAAAGGCAGGTCTATGGGAACCCTTCGGCAATGGGTAAAGACCACTGGTAGAGGGCCGCCCAGTACACCAAAGACAAAGATTTTAGTTTGTCTGAGGAGGCATAAATAACCGAAACCGTACGGGCATAGTAACAAACACCCTTGTTATCACCACAAGGAATATGTTATACAAAAGACCTGCACAGGCTCCAAGTGGCCACAACAAAAGAGAGATATCAGAAGCACCAGCTCCGCCTTATTATTCATGCTCAGAATGCAGGGTAACTATTGAACTGAATGGAGAATAAATCCAGATTCGTGTACTATTAGACTCGGGGTCTTATATATTACTAATTAACTAAGAACTGCTTAATAAACATTGCCTGCCATACCAATCATGCACAAATAGCTTGGACATTTATACCTTTGAAGGAACCACTGCATCAAATGTGGGAAACACTACACACCCCCCTTTCATTTAGAAATCGGGAAGAATACAGACCGATCTCAATTTCTTGCGAAATGGCCAATGCTGCCAAATACCACCTTATCAGCCCTTTTGGATGATGGCATACAGAACATCACATAAGGTACATTTAGGAGGCACAAAAATAGATATTTAAACTTGAAAAATGTCAGAGTCATATTAATGATAAGAGCATAGACCCAACATTTGAATGGGACGAGACCGTGGCCTATGACCTAAAAGCACGTATTATTGAAAGAACCGGAATAGCATCCAGTTCAGAGGCAACGAAGTTCCTGCAAATACGTCTAGAATACAATGAATTTAAGAGAGTTTTGAAACCAGAAACGGCAGAAAAACTAGCGGGAAGAAGAACTTTTGACTATGCCATTGACTTGATACCCGGCACAGTACCACCATGGGGCCCGATATATCCTATATCAGCCCACCAGCTGGATTTGCTTAGCAAATACCTGCAGAAAATGCAGGATCAAGGTAAAATCCTGGAAAGGAAGTCTCCTGCACGGGCTCCAATTTTATTCATCCCTAAACCTGACGGTGGAAAGAGGTTATGTGTGGATTACCCACAGTGAAATAGGCTAACGGAAGCCAACAAATACCCATTACACCTAATGTGCGAGCTTTGTAACCATGTGATTGAGCCCAAATATTCAATAAGCTTGTCTTAAAAGATAGCTATCACCTCCGGAGAATAAAGGAAGGGAATGAGTGGAATACAGCATTCCGGACCCTATATGGCCACTTTGAATACAATGTAATGCCATTTGGGCTGGTCAATGCGCTGGCCACATTCCAAGCCTTGATGAACAAAATTCTTCGCGAATTTTTAGATCATAGAGTAGTGGTATACTTGGACGAAATCCTGATTTACTCTAAGACAGAGAAGGAACACTTCGACCTGGTCAAGAAGGTTCTCTCACTCTTGGAAGAATATGATCTAGTAATATCAACCACCAAGTCAGTTTTTTACTTCAAAACGGTGCAGTTTTTGGGTTATATTGTGGCAATTGATGGAGTAACCATGAGTGAAATCAAGGTGGAAAGTATTAAGAATTGGAAGGCAGCAAGGTCAGTAAAGGAGGTGCAAATATTCATTGGCGTTGCCAATTTTTAACGACGTTTCATTAAGAATTCCTCCAAAATCTGCAAACCAATTACCGAAACATTGAAGGGCGAACCCAGAAAATTTAGCTGGGGGCCGGAACAAGATGGGGCATTTGAAGAACTTATGCAAAGATTCATCTCCGCCCCTATACTCTGTCATTTCTACCTTAACAGAGAAACAATTGTGGAAACCGATGCTAGCGATTTTACTCTAGGATGTGTCCTCTTACAGTTTAAAGACAAAAAGCTACATCCGTTGGCTTTCCACTTACGGAAGGTGACCCCGGTAGAGCGAAATTAATGATCCATAATAAGGACCTATTGGCGATTCTCGAAGCATTCAAAGAATGGAAACAGTACTTAGTTATAACGGAAAAACTAGTAACTGTTTACACGGATCATCAGAATCTACAGAATTTCATTACTACTAAGGTATGGAATCCGCAGTATAGATGATGGCTTCAACAACTAGCGAAATACAATTTTAAAATTGTCTATCGACCAGGAAAACGAGGAGGCAAGCCAGATGCATTTGGCCGGTGGCCTGAGGACCAGCCGCAGGCGAGAGCTGCGTATAGTGAACAGTCAATACTCAAGCCTTCTCACTTCCAAATCACACTAGTGTAGTTAAACCAACCAGAAAGGGAAGAAAGAATAATTGGCACAGAGTCTACAGGTTCCTTGTGAATAATATTGCTAACTCCAAAAGCTCGAATGCCTAGAAAAGAGTCCCGTCTAGAAGCAGGACACGACCTGTATGCACCAGAGAATTTCATAATTCCGGCCAATGGACAAAGGTTGGTCGAAACTGGAATATCCAGTAGATTACCACTGGTAACATAGACGCGGTTGGCACCGCGCAGTGGAATGGCTGCCAAATATGCGATCAGGATTGGCGGAGGAGTAATCGACGCTGATTACTACGGAGAAGTCAAGGTTATCATAATAAACAAGGGAAACCAAGATTGCCAGATTCACAAAGGGGACCGAATGGCTCAAATAATTATTGAGAATATTCACACGTCTGAGGCGATAGAGGTTGACGGATTAGCAGAAACTGCATGAGGCAGAGGCAGATTTGAAAGTACGGATATATCAACCTGACGAGTAACTGCAATAAAGACCCAGGTAGTCGTCACATTATTACAAGCGGACCAGGTCAAAAATGAGTTCCTTGATGAAATAGACCATCAAGCAAGACAAGACAGAGGGATACTCCTAATGTCTAATGCTATTATGTCCAAGGTCGATATTAGGAAATATCACTAAACATTATTAAGAATCATTAAAGAGGCTGGTCAGAATGATCAAGACTGGCAGGAACGCAAGCAGGAATTGGAAACATTAACCAATATGGGCAAACAATTACTAAGTCACTGGGCGGTAACTGAAGGACTGATCTACTATAAGAAATGCATATACATTCCAGAAAGTGAACAGCTGCAGACAACTATAGCCAAAGGTTGCCATGACTCTAAGGTAGCTGGACACTTTGGACAGGAAAAGACTCTGGAAATTGTTACCAGGAACCTTTTTTGGAAAGGGCTGACAGTGTGAATAAATGACTACGTACGGTTATGCGATGAATATCAACATAGTAAATCCCCACGACATACGTGGTTCTGTCTGCTGCAGCCCCTAGAAGTTCACTTCGCAGCCTGGTGATCCATATCGACCGACTTCATCACACAGCTACCAGAATCACAAGGAACAACACAAATTACGGTAGTCAAGGAGAGATTTATAACGATGGCTCACTTCATAGGTCTGGAAAGTAATGCAGCTGCTAAAGAGGTTGCAAACGTAATCTTAAGGGAAGTCTGGAAGCTACATGGACTTCCAGCCAAAATCATCTCCTCCATGGATGCAAAGTTCTCTATAGATTTTTGGAAATCCCTAAGCAAAAGCCTAGGGATAAAACGAAAGATGTCAACAGCGTACCACACCCATACTGATTGACAAACGGGAAGGACAAACCAAGTGCTGGAAGGATACCTGAGGAACTTTATCAATTATGATCAAACGGACTGTTACCAGTTGCTGCCACTAGCCGAGTATGCCTACAACAATTCGGTAAAGAATTCTCATGGCATGTCACCCTTCTCCACAAACTATGGATTCCATCCACAAACAGAGTGAATGAAGGAATGTGAAGGCCAAAATCCAGGCGCCCAGCTATATGCACACTGGATATAAATAATACACTAACAGGCTAGAGAACCTTTGGAACTAACACGCGAAAATATGAGCAAATATTAAAACCGCAAGGCTAAGCAGTAACCAGACATCAAGGTCGGGGATTTGGTCATGTTAATTGGGGAAATCATACGCACCAAACTACCTTCTAAGAGGGTTAGCCCAAAGATGTATGGCCCGTTTAAGGTATTGGAAAAAAGGTGAGAACGTGTCTATAAACTGGAAATATCACCAAGATGGAAGATCCATCCGATATTTCATGTATCATGGTTGGAACCCTATCGGACATCCAATCGACCAGCAAGGGATCAACCCCCATGCAAGCCAGAAGAAATCGATGGAGATTTTGAATGGGAGATCGAAAGAATTCTGAAGAGTGAAGTAATCTCTTATACCCGGCGCATGGGAGCTCAGAACCGACAGATGCCTGAGTTACGCTATTTTGTGAAGTGGACTGGTTGTTCCGAAGATGAAAATACTTGGGAACCACCCGACCACTTTGAGCATGCATAGGAATTATTGGAGGCATTTCATAGGGAGAATCTGCATAAGCCAAAGCGGGCAGATGTTGTTTGACAAGGAAAAGGTTTTGCTAGCATAGCCAAGCAAACACGTTAGGTTTTTACCCTACCAGGTAGAGTTCAAAAATGTGGAGTTTATTTAATTTGTATAATGTTTAATTTTGTTGTTTTTATTTTTTGGCTAAAGAGAGGGTAACTTTGGAAAAAGCAATTCGGGACAAACCGCACAGAGGAGGGAGCGCGTGGTAGGTACAAGCGACTCCCGAGAGGAGTACATGATACTCAGCAAAGAGGAGCTTGAGTCCAAAACTCTACAGACAATCATACCCCTCCCGCACCGGCGTTCGCCCTGGCAGTCGTTACAGGTACCTTGTGCAGTGCCTCGTTCACTTAGAAAAATGAGAGAATAGAACACATCTTGGAACCCCGTATACATCGTCGCTGTCCGTCTGACCTGAGGCTGTCTGCAGAGTATATGAGAGGGCATCTACGGCTACGTCTGGGAAATGGAACGAAGCAATTCCGTCAAGAACCCGCGCAGGTACACCCCAGGGAAGTTAAGGTAGCCTGGGGTGTCCTAGATGGGTATGAACGCACAATTGAAGTAGGCTACTCCGACACACACCCAGTGTATGCTGACGCCCACATGATGCCTATGAGGTCCATGAACCTATCAGAACAAGTTGATGAGGGGAGGCGTAAAGACTAGAAGGGTTTGGCCCAATCGTGAATACTAGTCATCCTGAAGGCCAGCTGCTGAGCTGGATAAGACGGCACGAAGCAGACTCGGTTGACAACCAAGCTGGCCCCTTGGAGTTCTAAGAAGTTATTGGTACATTCTAAACTGGGCGGCCATATCTTAACAGCCGAACAAAGGATGACAACTCAGACTAAGTAGGTACATACTCTCAGAGAAGTCAGCAGCGCTGATCATACCGTCAGCTGTGTGGAAGAAGAGAAAGTTTCAGGGTCAAAGCGGGATCGCTCTCAGATCAAGAGACAAAGGTAGGAGAGAAAATACTTATACATATCTGAACCAGTTGTAGTCCGCGAACACTCAGACGCGGGATATAAATATCGAAGTGCCTCCCGAGCTTAAGCCGCGCTCTGCGCCCTCTATTTTCCTCCCGCTTGAAACTCTTGCCCTTTTTAGCCGAATAAAACTTGGGCCTTTTGTGTGGCAACAGCCACGACACACCAAATCTTGCCTCTCGCTTAAGCTTCACTCTTTAGCGACACAGCCCCACTTCCTGTGTAACAGTCATGGCCACAGCTTCCCCTGACTCCTCCAGGTCAGCCTCGCGTACCCAGCACCGCACAGCCCCCTACTCAACCCACTTCTCCCGCGCCAGCACCCCTAGACCCCTTCCCGATCACCTCATTGCAACCCAGAACCTCCAGGACGCTATAGTTACCCAGTTCAGCCTCTCCCAGGAATCTTTCCCTGCGTTTGACAACTCCCTCCTCCACAACCTTTCCGACGGGGAAGCCACCATCATCCCATTCCTCTACACCACGCTTTCTGGAATCAATGAGGTAGTTAGCCGACTTGCCATACTGACTACGCGTGTGAATGAGATCTCCTCCGCTATCACGACCCCCGCTTCTCCCCCTACTTCTGCCCCCCCCGCGATTGCAGCCTTGGAGGTCACAGTCAGGGACCTCTCCCTTCGCGTCACGGCATAAGCTACTGCCAGACAACCGCCTCCTCCTCCGCCGGTCCCCCCTCGCCCCGCTCCGGCTCGACCTAGGTCTCACCCCAACCCTCAACCCCAACCCACACAAGAAGCAATTCAAGGCCCCGACCCCGACCTCTCCTGCAATGACACACTTGAAAAACAGGGGTATGGCAACCCTGCCGCATATGCCGTCCGACACCCACGCTCCTGGGAAGCCCAAGAATACAGGGCAGGCAAATACCCTCCCCTTACCGAGTTCCGCTCACCACCCTCATCCTCCAATAACCGACCCACGCACACCCAGCCCCGTCCGGCCAACAAGTCCTATGCTGCTGTTGCAGCAGGACGATCCTCTGCACCAGGGACCAAAGGTAAAGGGAAGAGGCCAATCACGCCGGCCCAAGTCGCAGCGTCCAACGACAGCAGCCCTCAGTCTCAAGGTCCAGCACCGTTGGCCTCTGCCGAGCGCAGATTCTTCGCCCCCCGCACCTCACCCGCACCCCATGCAGAGGCTGAACGTATGGTAGCCACCGCCCCCGACCAGATGGCCCCCGTCCTGAGGCAGGCCAACTGCCCTTTCCCCCTGTCCTTTTCCGCACGTGTCAATCCTAAAGGATCTCTTACCCTCCGGGGCACTGACCCGCACACACCCTCAACTGCTTACTCACCCTACTATGAAGCCATGACTAACCGTCTTAACCAAGCTTTCCCAGTAGGAAACAACCCCTATCGCCCTTTCCGCCCCGCCCCAAATGAGGTCCAATTAGCCATCCACAGCTTACCCAGAGCCTACCTTCCGGAGGACCAGGCTGACCTCTTCCCTGCCCTCTCTGAGTCAGTTCGCAATGCGACTGACGTCGCTATCTACTCAGCACGTTTCCTCCAAACCGACCCTGACATTCGGGCAACAAAGACCACTACGTCTGTTGTAGTTACCGTGGCCCCGGACGATGTCAACAGGCTTGGCTCAACCATTCGTCTCTTCTCCCATCCGCGCAAAGTCGAAAAGGCCCACTCCTCTGGGAAGTATATGCAACGCCGGAAGTGCTGGCTTTACGGCCACCCCTCTCCTATGTGCAAAGCCTCCACCCCCACCTGTCCCCTCTGTGCTCTAGCACATACACGAGAGGCCCACCGCTGCCCTAATCCCACTTGCCCTAAGGGCGGGAATACTAAGTCCGTTGCTGGGTGCTGTCCCGCCTCTCCCCTCATGTGCTCTAGTTGCGCAGGTCCCCATCCTGCCACGGACCTTTCTTGCCCATCCCACCCCCTCCCTCCCACTGAC